>CM039314.1:89404306-89511129 GCA_022316695.1 Camellia oleifera
CTTCAGATTATCCATGATGGAGTTAGGTCTTGTTGTGTTTTCATGTGCATTCATTTTATATTGAGTAGTGCAATTCGACTCCTCGGCCATCATGCATCGAGATGCGTAATTGGTGGCACGAGGATCGAGGCATGCATACATTTGTGAAAATACATTGCTATGCCCCTTTCCTGCTCTCTGTTGCAGCAAAATCAAAAATCAGTAGTCTTTCGAGGCTTGGCGCGCTTTCCAAAAAACCATTGCGAAACAGAGACTAATTGGGACATCGCAGTGGATTTCCGCGCGAAGGCAACCCGGACATGCATTATTCATCATCCGGAGCGAAATCAAGGCAGTCCCTGGCTTGCATGCCAGTTTATTGTTTTCTTAGTTAATTTGTTAATTAATTAGGGGTTTGTACATATTTTGGACTATATTATTTATTTGGACTGTACTACTCGGGACTGTATATTATTCTTTCGGACCCTCTGCGCGAGGGCAATGTTGTAATAAGTGTGTGTGATGTATGTCTTCCAACCCCACGTCTTTCTTCCCTTTTATTTACTTGCTTATGATGGTTAGATTAGGGCATGTTTCAATTAGCATACAATATGATAGCATGTTTGCATTCATTCATCTGTCTTGCATGCACCGGGCTCGGCGCATCATACAAACTGCATTCGTATTTCAATTCCAAGTTGAATACATGTTAGTTGTAGCATTCCATATGCCATGTTTAGAATAGCCGAGCCTGCTATAGTTTGCATCTTTGCATGTGTTGCATTAGGCATTTCTGTATACTTAGGATCATGCATGGATTTCTAATCAGTTTCTGTTTTGGCTTGGAGTACTCGGTGAGTTTTATGCTTTAGCATCCTTCCATGCGTGTGAGTGACTGCCATGAATAGCATGCTTACCATGATGCTATTTGCTTATGTGATATACCTGCTTGAATGCCTGTGGGTAAAGGTTTGGTTAGTTGGATTGGAACAAACCATTGACTGTGTGTTTTAAGCCCACTAGATAGTGGCAAAACCATGTTTTCTAAGCTCACTCGAGGGTGGCAAATCCACGTCTTAGCCTACCTGCGGGTAGCACCATCAAACCATTTTCAAACAAACAAACATGAAATGTTTTGTTCCAATTCAGGCGACCCAGTATATACTTGTATGCTGTGCGCATCACATAGTAAATCTAGGCTAATAACCGGAATAAGAGCACACAATGTTTTCAAAACTAAATATCATGGTTAGTAGAGGCCGGTCTTTGACCGGGCGAGCGGGGGTGCTCACGAAGTGACCTTCCCCAATCGTACCCACGTTCCCGAGCCGAGGCAACTTTGGTGATGACGGACACGTGGACTTAGGCAAACGAGTCAGGGGTTCTTAAATTTCCCAAAATAAAATATTTAGGTGGCGACTCTGTATCTGGCAAAGCAGTCCATGTTTGGCACTTCTTTTCTAAAAATCTGTTTTCTCAAAACGATTTGCCGGATTTAGACTCTTTGGTTCAAGATTAAGAACCGTGACACAAATCGAGTCTGAGCTGTAGCGAGGTCCCCCCCGCGGGCTTGTTACAGTTTCTGGTGACTCTGCTGGGGATTTAGAGAACTTGACTCGAACTCATGATATCTGGTTTTGACTATACTTGTGTGTTTCTTTGCATTGCATTTGCATTGGTGCGCCTAGGACACCGTGTTTGCCATCTGCTATTCCTGAACGGTTTGCCGGAGGCTTGTCTTGTCAAGGCATGACCATAAGGCTGACCGGTTGCGGGCTCTGCCAATATGGGAACACAAACCCCGGTTTTACCGGGGCACCCTTTTTGACCATTCGACCTAGTGCATATTCGGATCTATAGTGACCATTCCAAACTAGGACAGGTTGCTTACCTGATATAGGTTATTTGAAACCACTGCGTGCGTAGTGAAACCCTAGTTCTTGACAAAGTAGGACAGGGAAACCCTACCCCCACATAGGGGTGTTTTTGCTCTCTCTTGCTTGTTATGTGCTTTAGAGTGCGTCTCTACAAGAATGCATGTATCAGTTTGCAAGTTTGGGCATCAGGCCTGCGGGCATCAGTCAGTATTTGAGAATCAGTTATCTACGGGTATCTGATTCAGTCTTTAGGGAACAGTGATTCAGGGACAGTGATCAGTATTTGGAGACAGTTTATTTTCAGCTTATCAACCGTGTGTTGTATGCCTGACTGTGTGTTATGTATTTATTTTAAGCTGTCATGCTCTTCATTTATCTGGTTATTTATTTCATTTTTGCTTTATTTATCTTTTTCTAGGGGTAGTTTTAGCACCATTGCTTCCAACCCAGTAGATATTCCCCAAGCACTTTGGACACGAGGTCGCCGACTCAATCGATCTGAGGATCTGGTTGACGGACATCCAGTGTTCTATTCTCTACCCCCCGTTGTCAGGAGAAAGCCAAGGAAGCGCAGTGTGTCAGAACAGAGGTTGCCAGAACAGTGGGTTACTCCATCAGAGGATAGTAGGATTGAGGTCCCAATTGTTGCTATCAAGATAGATCTACCGATCAGTCAGATGGATCAGCAAAATATGTCAAGGGTGGAAGCCCTAATGTGCCAAATGCAGAAGAGCATGAGACAGATGCAAGAGGACGCTGCCTGGCAAGCAGAGTTCTCCAAGTAACAAGCCGCAATCATGGCCCAGCAGGCCGAGCTAATCACTAGATTGCAACAGCAGAATGCAGCATCTGCTTCACATCAGGTTCCTCCTCCACCAGGGCCCCCATTACCCGAGCAGGCACCTACTATCCAGAATGCTCTGCCAAACACCCAGAACACCGTGCCAAATGTCCAGAATATCCAAGAGGACACGAACCTTCCAACGGGGCCAGCTCGGCCCCCGCTTCCGCCTCAACTGTCCAAGACCCATACACACAACCACCCGGACTCTCCCTTTGAGTTTGAAATTGTAATAACCCCGACCCGTGATTAGCTATTAATCGGTATTTAAGGATGCTAATTAAGTGAATAAGATTAAATACGGGGTTAATACGTAGCTTGTATCATAATTGGCTTTTATTTGCTACCCATAGTAATATCTGACGAGTTTCCACTTTAAAATGAAATTGAAAGCCTTATCGGCATCCCAACCCGGAATTGATTACACCAATATGTTAATTGGAATTTTTAGAACATTATGGCATATTTAATTAAAATGTGATTTGGTATGATTAAATTAGATTTAATGAAGCTGAATTACAAGAGTTGGCTATAATTACTATTTTGCCACTTAGTGGCCCATTTCATAAAAGATTTTGAGCCTTCATTTACATCACTTCATCAGCTCATTCTTGAGCAAATTCGGCTAGAGAGAGAGAGAGGAGAGAGAGAGCTTGATTTCATCTTGGTTTGCTTAGAGAATTGGAAGATTGAAGGCCTAGTGTTGAATTCATCATAGATTGTGCAAGTTCGTAGCAAGACCAAGACTTTAGGTAAGAACCTAAGCTTTAATTCATATGGATAATGTGTTTAATTGTTGAATTCATGGAGATTTTGTTGAGCTAAGCAAGATTTGAGCTAAATAAGAAGGTAGAAGGATAATATCATGCATGCATCCATAAATTTCCCAGTTTTGGGTTTGATTTCAAAGGTTTCTTCCATGCATGTGTTAATTTTCTCTTACATTTTGGTCATTCAACTTATTTTTCATCAAAATACCAGGTTTGACCATGTTTTGGGAAGGTTTGAACTCAAAGAAGCTCATGCATGTTGTGTTCATAACATTTTTAAGGCTTAAGTTGAAATTGTGAGTTTTAACAAACTCTTGGGCCATGATTTTATCAAATAATCTTTGATTCATCATGTTTTACAAGTTTACTTTGTTATTCCAAGCTTTGGGGCCCAAGTGATGAGTTTTGAAGGTTTAAATTCGAGTTTTGAACTCAGGGATGCAATCTGGAAATTCCAGATTTTGCAGGCTCGCTCGAGCGAAGGGGTTCTCGCTCGAGCGACCACTCTGAGATTGTGCACTTCGCTCGAGCGACCAAAAGTACGCTCGAGCGTAAATTTCGAGCTCCCAGAAGTTTTGCAGAGTTTACAGATCGCTCGAGCGAAGGAATGTGCGCTCGAGCGACAACTCACATCTTTGCATGACCGCTCGAGCGAGGAAGTCTACGCTCGAGCGGAGTGTCATTCCTGCATGCTCGCTCGAGCGAGGAAAGCTTCGCTCGAGCGAGGACCTAAAATTCTGAAATTTTGCCTAAGTGTTCCAAGACATGTTTTGGCATCCTCATTGCATCTTAGGCATTCATAAGCTTTAATTAAGCCATAGTAATGAGGTTATGGGCTAGAAACACACACTAAGAAAAGAATGTAACAAGATAAAGAATGGCAAGTATGTATGTGACTTGAGCATTGTAATAAGAATGAATCGCACTAGAGATTGCAAGGGTGTGTGTGTGTTCTAAGCCATGTGCTAAGAATGAACATGAACCAACGTAATGAAAGCTAAGCCTTAATGGCCACATGAATAAGTAATGATAAGATTCGTTGGTTCTATGTATTTTGTGATTGTAGATCAACGTCCGAGAAGTGCTTGACCATCTACGGAACCACGGTGAGTAACAATTGCATAAAAATATGTTCAATAATGACTATCCCTTGAACTGTCTATTGGATTGAACTATCATTGAACTGTTTACTGAACTGTTCACTGTTTACTGAATGAATGTATATAATGAATGTATATGATGAATGTATATCCGATATCCTGAATGACAATGTGGCATCCTTAGCAACGATTGCACATTGTTACTGCCACTGAGGAGACATTTCCTTGCTATCGACGGTCTATGAACGGATAGCCCCACCGACGGTCTATGAACGGGTGGATTTGTTAAGCGTGCTATCGACGGTCTATGAACGGGTAGCCCCCACCGACGGTCTATGAACGGGTGGAATTATGTACGGTTTCCATGTTGGAACCACTACTGTACTGTTATGCTAATGAATGAATGTTATGGCCTCAAGTGAGAGTCACCAAATGAATGATTGATGAGCAAATTGAAATGATTGTTGTCAAGACTGAAAGGGCATTCATTCTTAACTCTTTATGCATTATGTTATTCACTGGGCTTTAGCTCACTGCTCATCTATATATGTAGGTTCCCAGCAGCCAGACCGGAGCTAGGAGCGTGGGTCAGTCCTCAGTTTTGTCCAGCTAGCCTGTGTGCCTCACAGCGAGGTTCCGATTTTGCCATGCTATGGCTTTGGGGTTTTGTTTTCCCCTGTCTGTCTCATGTACTGTGTTGGGACCACTGTATAGACTGTTTACTGTTTACTGTACTGTCCAAGGGGTTAGGCCCCGGTTTTATCGACTGTTATATATATGTATATTATGCATGCCATTCTGTGTTGTACGGTTGCCAAGGGATTGGATCCCTGCACCGACTGACTGTAGATGATCGTACAGACCGTACTGTTCCGAACTGTATGAATGCATAAAAATGTTTTTGGCATACAGATTTTCACAGCTCAATGGACACTAGTTATTTACTGTTTTGGCTTCCGCCAGGCCCTGAACTCTGTATTTACTGTATTACTGTTCAGCAGGCCTTCGGTAATCTCGGATTACTGGCCAGTTACGGTGCTAAACCCATAGGGCCGGGTTTGGGTCGTGACAGAGTGGTATCAGAGCGATACTTAACCACGAGTTATACCGCACACACGTGTCCAAATGAGCTATAGGATGTCCTAGAAAAGAAGTTAGGGCATTGCATGAGCATAAAAAAAAAAAAAGTGTGCGTGGTTATGACATGACTGATTATATGCCAATGTGTTAAACTGTTTAAGTATGCAACTGTTTATATTTATAATTGCTACCACTGCTTATAGTGAAATGAAACGAAACCTATATGCATACTTAAAGAAGTTAAATGGAATAACATGTAATGTCAATGTTACTACCGACTGTGGAAATCTATAAGAAAGTGAACGTGTGGAAGTAAAGGGTCATGTGACCATGCCTGAACTGAAATGAAAATATACACACGTCTGGTATGGAATAAAATGTGAAATCAGTGAGAACTTCCCTGTATTGATCAAAGAAATATGTGGGAACCTAATTTGTGGAATGTTAAACCGTAGAGTGTCAAAATTCAGGCTCAGGTTGGTCCGGGACAACATAACATTGAATTTCATGTCTTGGACGTTCCCGCAACCTTCAATCTACTCTTGGGGCGGCCGTGGTTGCACCAAGTAAAGGCAGTCTCTTCCACTCTACATCAGATGTTGAAATACCCTCACGGGAAGGGGGTGGCTATTGTCTTCGGGAATTCATCAATCCATCCGCCGCCAGAAATGTCCACACCTGTCTTAGAAATCGAGCATGGCACGGAGGATGTTTTCTTATCAGGGTTCACTTTGGCTGAGGCCCG
Source organism: Camellia oleifera (assembly GCA_022316695.1). Lineage (NCBI taxonomy): Eukaryota > Viridiplantae > Streptophyta > Magnoliopsida > Ericales > Theaceae > Camellia > Camellia oleifera. The sequence goes on from CM039314.1 coordinate 89,410,699, forward strand.
GGTGGTGCAGAATGTCATGGCTGTGAATGAGGGAATGTACGTCAGTGCTCAATCCGTCTACCTCATGAACAAGCTACAACATATCCCCGGGATGGGATTAGGAAGGAGCGGCCGGAAAGGCGTTGCAGCATTGGCTGAAGTGCCACACAACCCTCATACCTTTGGCTTGGGTTATCTGCCCACTAAAGAGAACTGGGTGAGGAAGGGAAAAGAAATGGCCGGAAGAGCCAGTGCAAAGCAAGCTGGGAAGCCTTTTGAGCTAATGCATAGGCCCATTCAGGGTACCCTGAACGGACGCTTCGTCCGGGAGGAGGAGGACTTTCCATTTTGCGGCTTCCCAGAGCCGTAGCTAAATGCGGAAAAGAAGCGCGTGCCAGGTTTCGAGATCTTCTTCGACCTACAACTATCCGGGGATGACGTTGCCACAGAGCAGACAGACTCATCAGCTGAGGTTGAGCAGTATAAAGCAGTGGATCCTGAGGGCACAGAAGTTGAAATGGGGGTAGCACTGGCATGTCTACTTTCTGATCCTCCGATTGACCATAAGTGCTTGGGGGATAACTTCTCGGTTTCCATGATTGGGGATGAAACGGCTGCGGGCCTACCAGCGACTATCTTGGATGCATCTATCGCACCCTCTCTCACTTGGCAATACGAGGAGGGATTTTTGTCCAGCAGCACCGGGTCAGGTAGTGGGCCAGAATCTGATTCCACCGAGTCTTGTGAGTCAGAATCAGGTTCCAGCTCGACTAAGTCTGAATCTGGTAATCCTGGGGATAATAACCCGGATACCACACTCTTGTCTAGGTCATCTTTTTCCTTTTCATTTGAGTCTGTTGTAAATGAATCGAACGATTTGGATGTGCTTAATGAGAATCAAATAACTGTGGTTTCTGAGTACTTTTCTGTGCCCTTAATTTATTGCATTAATTCAGACTTTCAAAACTTTGATGAAAACGACGAGGATGAAGTTCCTCCGGTTTTGCAACATTTAATTGAGCAAGAGCAAGAGAGATTTGTCAAACCTTTAATGGATGAAATCACTACCGTGAACATTGGTACTGAGGAGGACCCGCGGCTGGTCCAGATCGGGTCCACGTTGTCTTCGGAGGAACGCGAGCGCTTAGTCGCTTTATTAAAAGATTTCAAAGATGTTTTTGCGTGGTCCTACGAAGACATGCCTGGAATCGATCTTGAGATTGTACAGCATCGGATCCCCCTTGACCCCGAGGCCTGACCTGTCAAACAGAAACTCAGAAGGATCCGCCCGGACTGGGCTCTCAAGACTAAGGAAGAGGTCACCAAACAAATCGACGCAGGCTTCCTATTGGTATCCGAATACCCGACTTGGTTGGCCAACATTGTTCCAGTGCCGAAGAAAGATGGCAGGATCCGGGTATGTGTGGATTTCAGGGATTTGAACAGAGCTAGTCCGAAGGATGACTTTCCCCTACCGCATATCGATGAATTGGTGGATTTCACAGCAGGGCATGCTTTGCTCTCATTCATGGATGGCTTCTCAAGCTACAACCAAATAGTGATGGCGCCAGAAGACCGGGAAAATACTGCATTCACCACCGCGTGGGAGACATACTGCTATAGAGTCATGCCATTTGGGTTGAAGAACGCTGGAGCTACTTATCAACGGGCCACAACCACAATATTACATGACATGATCCATAAAGAGATTGAGGTGTACGTGGATGACATGATTGTCAAATCCAAAGAAAGAGAGGGCCACTACACCGCCTTGCACAAGTTTTTTCAAAGGATCAGGGAATTGCAGTTGCGGCTAAACCCTCAGAAGTGTACATTTGGTGTTACAGCGGGAAAAATGTTAGGGTTTCTTATTACACAAAGGGGCATCGAGGTCGACCCTTCCAAGATCAAGGCCATCTTAGAAATGCCACCACCAAGGACTGAAAAGGAGGTGCGAGGCTTTCTGGGTAAAGTGCAATTCATAAGATGGTTTATCTCAAAATTAACCTTGACTTGTGAACCACTTTTTGGCCTCCTCAAGAAAGGAAAGAAGTTCCAATGGGACGGCCGATGTCAAGCTGCATTTGAACAGATTAAAGAATATTTACAAAACCCGCCCGTGTTGTCACCGCTAGAACCAGGGAAACCGTTGATTTTGTATCTGTCAGTAACAGAGACTACAATGGGCTGCATGCTTACACAAGAATCAGAAGACAAGGTGGAGAGAGCCATCTACTATCTAAGCAAGAAGATGATAGAGTACGAAACCCGTTACACTCCGCTGGAAAACGCTTGCTTAGCCTTGGTATGGGCTACCAGGAAGCTGCGGCACTACCTATTAGCTCACTCTGTGATGTTGGTTTCACGACTTGATCCCATCAAATATCTTTTCGAGAAACCAGCACTTACGGGTAGGCTAGCTCGTTGGTTGCTGTTGCTCTCCGAATTTGATCTAAAGTATGTAACACGCAAGTCGGTCAAAGGCAGAGCGGTGGCAGAATTTTTAGCCGACCATCCAGTGGAAGGGGGTGAAGCAGTCGAGTATTTATTCCCAGATGAGGCCATTTTGCATATCGACAACGAAACTTGGACGATGTACTTTGACGGAGCGTCAAATCAATACGGGTATGGGATAGGGGTGTTGCTGATAGCACCCGACAATTCCCGTATCTCTCTAGCCTTCAAACTCCGATTCAAAGTCTCGAACAACGAAGCAGAGTATGAGGCGTGCATCGCTGGTCTAGAAGCAGCCTTGGAACTAGGGGCAAGACGGTTAGACGTCATTGGGGACTCGAACCTTGTGTGTCTCAAGCTAAAGGAGACTGGAAAGTGAAAGAGGAAAAGATGATGATGTATCACCAGACCTTGGACTTGCTGATTCTTCGGTTTGAGAAGCTAAGTTTTACTCATCTACTAAGAGAGAACAATAGGTTAGCAGATTCTTTAGCAACTCTATCTTCTATGATAGACATCCCGTGTGGAGTCCGGATGCATCCAGTCATCATCGACCAGAAATTTGCACCTGCCTACGAGTCGATTGCCGCTATAGATGAAGTTCAGGAGGAAAACCCCTGGTATTACGACGTCTGGAACTTCTTGGAGAAAGAAGCATACCCACCAAGGGTAAATGCCAAAGACAAAAGGGCAATCAGGAGAATGGCCGTTCAGTTCATCATCTGCAGGGGTAAACTGTATAAAAGAGGTCATTTGGGAATGCATAAACTGTGCATTGATGCCGAAGAGTCAAAGCGTCTGATGGAAGCCATCCACGGGGGAGAATGTGGTGCGCACATGAATGGGGTAATGTTGGCACGGAAGATCCTCAGACAGGGTTATTACTGGTCCACCATGGAGGAGGATTGTATCGGTTTTGTCCGGCGATGCCACAAATGTCAGATTCATGCGAATCGCATGAACATTCCGCCGTCTAAGCTGTACAACATGACTTCACCATGACCGTTTTCAGTCTGGGGAATTGATGTAATCGGAGCTGTCACGCCAAAGGGGTCGAATGGGCATGAGTTCATCTTGGTAGCGATAGATTATTTCACAAAGTGGGTTGAGGCCCAATCTTATGCAGTGTTGAAAGCTTCGCATGTCGCAAAATTTATCAGAAACAACATCATCTGTCACTACGGGGTCCGAAACGAAATAATTTCAGACAATGGTTCCCACTTCAAGAAGGAGGTGATTGATTTGTTGGAGAAATACAATGTGGCTTTTCATAAGTCATGTACCTATCGGCCGCAGACCAACGGAGCAGTCGAGGCCGCCAACAAGAATATCAAGCACATACTGCAGAAGATGGTGGAAACCTACAGAGACTGGCCAGATAAGCTATCGTTCGCTCTATGGGGCTACCGGACTTCAATCAGAACTTCTACTAGGGCGACTCCGTACTCATTGGTTTATGGGATGGAGGCCGTTCTGCCTATCGAGATTGAGGTCCCGTCATTACGAGTATTGGCTGAGTGCCAGATAGCCGAAGCGGATTGGCAGCAGAGCAGATTTGAGGAACTCATGCTCTTCGATGACAGAAGGCTGAAAGCACTCTACCATGTCCAAGGTTATCAACGCAGAATTGCCCGGGCTTTCAACAAGAAGGTTAAGTCTAGGAATTTAAAAGAATGAGATTTAGTGCTCAAGGACAACCGAGCTCCCATCCACGACCCAAGGGGCAAGTTTAGACCCAATTGGACTGGTCCCTACATCATCAAGTTAATCTAGTCAGGTGGAGCTGTGGTTCTAATGGATCTAGATGGCTTGGAGTTCTCACAACTGATCAATATGGACAAGTTGAAGAAATATTACCCCTGAGAGGCTCGCTAGGCCGAAAACCCAAAAGGGCGACCTAGGCAAAACTCAGAGCACAGAAAATTTGAAATCATAAAAACTGAGCTCGCAAGGTTGAAAACCCGCAAAGAGCGTCCTTGGCAAAAGTTAGAGCGCAAAAAGAGAGTGAAAATACCCGAGCGAACCTGAGCCTGAACTACGTAAGGCTTGATTCCCATCTTTCGGATACGTAGGCAACTTCACCCTGAAGTTCAGCCATAAACTTTTCCCCGATCAACATTGTCCATTTTGATCATCTCAGTTATCTTTATCCATCAGCATTTATCGCAATCTCCGGTACAGTGCTACACAGACTAGGGGCAACTTTCCGTTGCCACACAGTGCCACGGTACTATTCAGACTAGGGGCAACTTTCCAGTTGTAGGAATCTGGGGTTGTGCATCTCAGTGACAGATCTCAGTCGTGTCTAGTTCTGATCCATATCGAAAATGGTTTTGAAAAGTTTTAATAAAAGTTGACTTTGTTCAAATTAATCTTTTTACAACTAAGACCATTTTTGGACCCAAGCGGAAAATTTTCAGTACCACAACCTTCAATTTCATTGATTTCAACACAGAGTTCTCTCGCTCTTGCATACAATTGGAGTTGCTTTTTGTTACACTCATAAAGAAAACTTGAAAGTACTAATAAAGCAATAAATCCGGGGCATAGTTAAGTCAGGTGTCCCTGTGCCCCCTCCCAGAGCTAGTCGAAGTCTCTGACGCCAAGCTAGGCCCAACCTGTGCCTCTTCATTAAGCCAATCCCAGCATTCGTCAGACAAAGTGCAACTGAAAATGGGAGCAGGGGCCAGGAGCTCTCTAGTCTTCCATGCTGTGGCATATCGGGCAAGCTGTGTGCCTCGGACCGGAAAAGCAGCCGGGTACTCAATCCCCTCTGGCGGGCAAGTCTGATCATACCCGAAACTGGCGCTGGAACCGGAACGGAAAATAGAATACACAGTGGGTCAGACTAATCAACTGGACCCCAATCTGCCGGGACATGCTATAGCTCATTGCCGGAAGATTGAGCCAAGGATAGCGCCAAGCAATACGGTCAGCAGACAAATTGAACATCCAATTGAACCACCATCCCTCATCAAGCGCATCAACCAGGCGTTGCCGAAAGAAGTAGCCGCGGGCTGAGTAGGCAGGGCAAGAGTCCACAACCTGCAGTTTATCCATCAACCATACCTGGGGAGGGACGAAAAAAGAGAGAATAAAGAATATAGAGATGTGCGATGAGAAAACAGTGAGACAAGGGTTTTGTGAGAAAAACTAAGCCTGAGGGCCGAGTGATGTGAGCAAATACATATGTGAGATTAGGTGGGAAACATTACCTGCAGCAGTAGTGGACTCCCCGCGAAACTGGTCGTTTCCTGACGGTGGAAAGCATCCAAACCCATCAGTGTTTCGGCCAATGACATAGCAATACAACTCTTCCCTTCCTTCAAGCCCTGAGCAACTGCAATCAAACGGATGCTGTGTCCACCCAGGCCCGGGGCAAGCAGAAAGTAAGATAGCATGCACAAGCAGAGGACGTGTTGTCGGAAACCTTGCCAATGATGGTCACCGCGGTCACCAGCATTAGAAAAGCGATGGATCAAACTGAGGATATCCAGTTCCCCATTACAGATCAAAGATCGAGCATCATGCGCAGTAAGTCCACATATCCGCCCTAAAGCTTGGCCGTGGCCAAAGCGGAACTAAGGCAAGATCTCTTCCGAATGATCAGACTCCATCAAAACCTGAAAATCTTCAAAAGTTGGACATACCTCTTGCCCGCCAAAGCTAAAGACATCCGTCACCGGATTCCAGAATCTTGTCGCGGCATGGAGGAAAGGAAGGTGCAGTGGAGTACGACTCAGCGTGAATAGTGCATTCAAGCCGAAACCCCAGAAGTTTAACTTTTTCGAGCCATCCAAAGAAGAGATCCAAGATGTGAGATTTTCTACGAGAAATGCCTCTATTTTTTGTGCAAAAGAGTGATGAAATGAATGAGTCCCGAAGTTGGAGCTTTTAAAGAGGAGAAAACACTATTTAGGGGGACACGTGTCGAAAAGTTTATGGTTGCCAGGATATGTGGCCGGCCGGCCACCTTTTTTAGCTGGCCGGCCACATTTCTCCCCTCACCTACAAAAAACTGGCCGGCCGGCCCCAAAAAGTGGCCGGCCATACTCTGCTGTGTTCCTTTAGTCCTGTTTTACCCCCGGGAGGAAGTTTCAAGCATTTCCATGCAACGGGTATGTCAAAGGCCTCCATTTCCCTCTGTCTCGGATGCGTTCTGTTGCCTAGATCGTCCGAAGTACACTTTGTCGAGTAGTTTTGTTTATCGAGTTGTTGCTTTGCTTATCGAGTTGTTGTTTTGCTTATCGAGTTGTTTGTCGAGCTGTCGTGTTTTCGTGTGTTTGAGTTGGTACTCTTTGTTTAAGCAATTTTCTTGTTAAGTTTTATTTATTAAGTTGTCAACACTGTTGTATTTTGCTTATCGAGTTGTAAACTTGATAAGGTTTTGTTGTATCTTAGTAAGTTAAGTTATTGCGTCGATTCACTACCTGACTGGGCAAATACACAATGCACATTTTCATTCAATCTTTTTATGGTGCAAAACGATGCGATATGATGCTAAGAGTTTAAAATACAACACCTTTTTCGAAAGTCGTTTCATTCCATCATGCTTCATTTTGCAAACAAAGGGCACAAGTTTTACAATAATAAAAACTGCCTAATAATGCAATGTGCTACAACTACTAGCAAAAAGGTAAATAAAACAGGGAACCGCAACATCAATGCTCTCGAGAGCGGGAATAAGAGGCCCTTTTCATCCTCTTCTGCGGAATAACCTCTGCACCCCCATCACCGTCTGAGTCGGAGCTGTCGTCTTCAGGATCCCCCTCAGCCTCGCCTCCACTCTCGGAGCCAAGACCGGAGCCCTCCTCTCTGTCAGCAGATGTCTCCAACTGACGATCTGCAACATCCTCCTCCTCATCCTCATCGGGTTCCGCCTCTATAATGTGTGCTCTACGTCTGTGAGATGACCCTCCTCCCCTGGCTCCTCGAAAAGGCCTGGATGGCCCAGCTCCTCGAGAAGGCCTGGATGACCCAGCTCCTCGAAAAGACCCAAATGGTCCATCTCCACGAGAAGGCCCAGGTGGCCCGGCCTGTGGCTGAGAATATACTGGAGGCATCTGAAAATGAAAAATGCAGTTTGAATACATTAGCCAAAACATGTATATCAGATACAGATGCAAGCAAGCTACACAGAGTGGATGTATGCAGGAATAATGCATCAATGTGGTGTGTGTCAGATGTGCTCTACACAAGTAGCCTATTAATGCAGTAAAATGTCCAAAATCAGCATGTGATCAGAAGATACAGTGCTGGAAAATTAAAAGGATACCTGGAAACCCATAATGGACAACTACGCCTCCCTCCGCAGTACCATCCCCTCGAGTGAGGCTACCATCTCGAGCACCTAATCCATATACTCAACAAGGGGCTACAGATGCAAAGGCAAGGGTATCAGTAAAGGAATGAACATTCAAATATCTGAGTGATGAATCAAAGTTGTAAAACATACCGGTGGTGACTCAGGGTCTCTGACGTAGCGGTGGCCAGGTACTGGAGGCTCTATCGGGATCGGAATCGGAGAGGTGGCCCCATATTGCCACCCCATCAGCTCAGTCGGCATATCCGGCCATCCAGGATGATGATAAGTCGGGGGAATCGGGGGAATAAATCCGTGCCCACCTCCGGATGTACCAGCCCTGCTGGTGGAAGGAGCGTCTGCAGCCCGAGCCAGGGCCTGACTCGAAGATGGCATACTAGCAGGCCTCATCGTCGGAGTACGGACTCCCGTCAATGGAGGCATCAGATATATGTGACGGTAAGTGGCATAATCCCCCTTCTCAAGATAAAGCAAAGCATCAGTACCCAGCATGGCATTAACAACATCTCGAGAAGAGAGCCTATCAGCAATCCGCATCTCAACTAGAGGTGCTGAGAGAGGATCCTGAGAAATATAGCCCCATACCTGGCGCAGGAAGCGCTCCCCCAGAAACTAAGCCCTACCAACTGGCCCCTCGAACAAGATCCTGTACTATGAGGCACCCCGCCCTCTAGCAAACTGGTATTGGAGACCCTCACCAAAGGGTGCCCAGGGCTCCTATGTAATCTGCGGGTAACCAATCAATCAGAAATCGGGAAGGTACAAGACAAATCAATGATGAAAGCACAAAGAACTGAGAGTTCTGAAATACCTCCGTCGACCGCACCGTGTCAAAATACTGCCGTAGATAAAGGAGAGACTCCCGAGGTCTTGGCCGGTGCTGGCCCTCAAATACAAGTGAGTACGGGGTCACGAGGGGCCCCTCCACCACCATCTCTAGGGCTAATGTCGAGAAGTACGCATAGACCCATGACTGTGGAAAACAGTGCAAAATGTAGATGCAAAGTGCTAAAGGCAAAATACAGTGTATAAAGTACGCCGTGTGTGCAGTGTACAAGTGATGAAGAGCGGAAATGTAAATCAAGAAGGCAGAAAGTACCTCCCAGGCTCTCCAGTAACCACTAAGTAAATTCCCCCGTCCTCGGGAGGTCGCGCTCATGTAACAGTAAAGGGTAGCCAGGCCGGCGCCACCCCAGTCATACCGTCTGACCTGTGATAGGTCCACCAAGGCGCTCAACAGATACAGCCCAACTGTGTTCCCCCTGTCGGCAAACAAAGTGGTCCCAAAGAGGAACATCAGAAAACCACGGGCATACTGTGCTGCCTCCTCAGGAGTCCCGGGCTCCATCTCTACCCTCCGAAAGTGGGAGGAGAACCAGGTGTATCGGACTCTGCTCGAAGCTCTATCAACAGGTGGGCGAGCCCCCAGCGGATATATCCAAGCGGCCTCCCACTGACCCATATCCTCGTCATAAGGAATGGGCCAACCTCCCACGTCGAGGCCAGTCAACACAGCAAAGTCAAGCGGGGTCATAGTCAAGTCCCCCGTGGCGGAAAAATGAAAGGAGTTGGTGGTGTCCCACCATCTCTCCACCAAAGCTTCCATCAACGTCCTCCTGGCGGGACAACGGGAAAGCCCAATACAAAAGGGCCCAAACCCTGCCAAATTAACCAAATCCCGGACAGCCTCTGAGAGCTCGGCGTACCAATCTCTAGCCACGGTGGAGTCGTATCCCCGCACGGTGCGAGAAGTCATCTGCATTTAGAATGAATACGCGCTTCAATAAAATGAATAAGCTGTGTGCAAATGAAATGAATGAGCTGTGTGCAAATGAAATGAATGAGCTGTGTGCAAATGAATGGGTTGCGTGCAAAGTAAAGTGAATGAACCGCGTGTTCAGGTTTCAAAGTGTAAGCTGCGTGCTAGAAAATCAGTGTTTGGGCTGCGTGTTCAAATCTCAATCAGTGTGTGCCGTGTGTTCACCTTCAATTCGGACTGTGCGTTCAGAAGATCAGTGTTTGGGCTACATGTTCAAACTCTCAATCAGTGTGTGTCGCGTGTTCACCTTCAATTCGGACTGTGTGTTCAGAAAATCAGTGTTTAGGCTGTGTGTTCAAAACTCAATCAGTGTGTGCTGTGTGTTCACCTTCAATTCGGACTGTGTGTTCAGAAAATCAGTGTTTGGGCTGCGTGTTCAACTCTCAATCAGTGTGTGCCGTGTGTTCACCTTCAATTCGGACTGTGTGTTCAGAAAATCAGTGTTTGGGCTGCGTGTTCAAATCTCAATCAGTGTGTGCCATGTGTTCACCTTCAATTCGGACTGTGTGTTCAGAAAATCAGTGTTTGGGCTGCGTGTTCAAATCTCAATCAGTGTGTGCCGTGTGTTCACCTTCAGTTCGGACTGTGTGTTCAGAAAATCAGTGTTTGGGCTGCGTGTTCAAATCTCGATCAGTGTGTGCCGTGTGTTCACCTTCAATTCGGACTGTGTGTTCAGGAAATTAGTGTTTGGGCTGCGTGTTCAACTCTCAATCAGTGTGTGCCTTGTGTTCACAATCAATTTATGGGCTGAGTGTTCAGGAATTCAAATAATCGAATCGTGTATTCAGAATGTAAACAGAATGCACAAAAAATGTAGAATACGTTGCAGAAAAGGTAAAAACGAAGTAAATACCTCTCGTGCCTCATGAGAAAGGTGATACTCCGGCTCCCGCAGAAGCAGATCTCCGGGTGCTCGCCCGTCAAAGTCTGTGAAGTGATGGAAAATAGCTCGTGGAAGAATATGTGCTGGCGGGGCGTACCTCTCGGGTATGAAGGGTCGAACCCTCGGAGGTAGGGCCATGATATCGGGATCACCTCCAGCATCCGCAGGACCTCCACCGTGAGGAAAATGATCGGCCATTTCAGAAAATCTACAAAATGAGCAAAAGTGAGCCAAAATTGGAAAAAGTCAACAAAAGTCAACTCTCGGGAAATGAAAAAGTCAACAAAAGTCAACTCCTGAGAAAATCTTCCAAATGTTGAGATAAACTCACCTCAAGTAGCGAAAATGAGAAAAGAAGCACCGAAATCAAAATTTAATCGGTTCAAAGTGCTTAAAACTGAAAGTTTTCGCGAAAACAACTTGCGTGGGGCGTTAGAAGACACGTATAGAGCTCAGATCTGAGGAGGAAAATGGTTTGGGAGTCTAGAGGAGATGATTTCGGAGCTGAGGTTGTGAGCTCAAAATGTTTGGCTGAATGGTTTTAAAGAAAAGGAGGTGAAAAGACAAAAATGCCCACTGTTTTGAACAAGTGGCCGGCCGGCCACCTTTTCAGGCTGACCGGCCATCTCCTTTTTGAAAAGTGGCTGGTGGCCTCCAATGAAGAAGAAAACTGGCCGGTGGTGTTCTCCACACCCCCCCCAAGGTCTCTGCAAATTTTAAGAAAAATTGGAATCCCCGAGACCTGAAAAAGTACAAGAGAAGTGCACTTTCTGTCGCGGAATCGCTCCGCCGAAACTTCAGCTTCAACTTCTGACATGTGTCTCATCATTACTCATCAAAATCAAAGTGTATCCTTTTGGAACATGTTGTAACCTCTCCGTGAGATAAACCGAAGGCCGCGATCGGGTCGCCCTCGCCGAAACGCGCATTTCCTTGCTCGCCGTTTTGTGACAAACACGCGTCCTGATTTGCGATTGTTCTGCATTATTGTGCATCTAACTTGCATTCTCATGAACATACTTGCACGTCTGTTTAATATTACCAGGCCTCTGTATTTAAGCTTGCGTTGTCACGCACACTCCTTCCTCGCATTGCGGTGCACTCACCCACCGACACCGCGCTTGTCGAACTTTCGATATCGCATTGAACATATGTTGTTAGTATGTTGTGCTTATTGCGTTTCTCTCTTTTGCAGGCACGATATTGTATGTACAATTCATTTGAAGCTGGTGCGACCAGACGAATCGCGCAAGTATCGTATCTTCTCCGTGTGAGACGCGACGAGAATTGAATAATTCTCCGCATTCCTTACTGCATGAAATGTAGTTGTTGCTTTGCATTCTTGTTTAAAACTGTTGCATCTGTTTGCGAATATTTGCTTCATTACAGCTTGCTGCATTTGCATGAACATCGAGTTACATTTGGCCTTGTGCATATCTTTTTGCATTTTGCCCCTTTGCCTGCAGGCACGCCTGTGGGCACACCTTTGTTTATCTCGTTTGTTTGTCTAAGTCTTCGGCCTTGTCAAAAATGGGTCGTCTCTGGGCTTTGACATTCACTCCCGTCACTTATGACTTTCGAGTTCTGTCAAAGAGGGGCAACTGTAGACACCCCATTTTTGACCAACCTTAAGACTTAGGCGTCACCGACTGAGCGCTTGGTGATGTTGCATATCGTGCTCGTCCAGAGGTTTCAAAGTCTCGGCCGTGAGCCCTGCCTCCGGACTTTCGGGCTTTTCTGTGCCTTGTCTCGGTTTGCGAACCAGGCTCGGTTTTCTCTGTTTCTCTTCCCAAAGAGAGGGAGAGGTCTCGTAGACCATCTCTCAGTGGCCGTGGGCTACATTTTGTGGTCGTAGGCCATTTTGCCTATTTTAGAGCCCGATTCCCGGTTTTCGGAGCCGTCAAGCCGAGTGCCTCGGTTCGGGACCGCCTAACCACCTCCGTTTGCTCCGGTTTTTGGCATGCATCTTATTTACTCCCTTTTAAGGGACACTGAGGTCTGAGAGACCAACTTCGTGGTTGAACACCACTCATGGTGCCTAACAGTCAGTTTTCGGGGCCTCGGACTGCGCGTTTCGGCCCCTGAACCTTCATTTTGCATCGGTTTTCGTTCATTTTTGGCAGGGACCTCTGTTTCACCACCAGGAAGGTCATAAAAGGGTGGAAGGCCAGTAATTGTTTCAGCAACCAGTTATATTCCCTCATCGCCCTCTGTCGCCCATTTTCTCTCACTTCAAAGCCAATGTTGACCACCCTTGGGCCATTTTCTTCAACCCTAACCCCCATATTTGTGATGTACACATCTGGGAGGCCACCAATATTTGGTGGCCGGCCAGTAATTGCTTTTGAACCTTTTGAACCCCTTGAAAAATGGGTTATTCTCTCTCCTGTTTTACTGTTGCATTTTTTTTTACCACAAGGTTGTGGTGAGAACACCTGGGAGGCCAACAATTTGTGGTGGCCGGCCACTAATTACACTTGACTTGTTTGACCCCTGGCCGGCCGGCCATGGGGAGAGCCGGCCGGCCACCTGCAGTCCCAATATCTGGCCGGCCAGCATCCTTACACCTGGCACATCACAGAAATACACTTTGTTTCCCCCCAAATTCTGTATCCAGGGGGGCAACTTTTGGAGGGAAACTTGGAGTGATTTCCCTCCCTTTTTTTCCCCCTCTTTCTCCCCCTCTTTGGCCTATATAACCAGCACCCCAGGTCTGGTTTTGGGGTTGGAAAAATTTGCCTTAAGCTTGCATTACACCCCTCCCTCTTCCTCTCTTCCAAACACTCAAATTTCTCAAGTCTCACACCCCTTTTTCACACCATCACCTAGCACCACACCACCATCTCCATTCCAGCAACTAAGAGGGTCTTCTCAGAGGCTAGGAGGCAGCTTTTCTTGGTCCAAGAGGCAGCAAGGGATTGGTCTACAAGGGTGGGCACCATTTCTCTCTTTTTTAAGCTTATTTTGTACCATTTCTTAGCCCTTCTTGCTTGTACATTTGAGCTCCGGCCATAACTAAAAGTAGTGTTTTTTTGAGCTCTATTTCATGTTTCATGAAGGGCCTCTCACTTTTTGAGGCTCCCATTTTGCACTTGCTTCATTATCCCTCTTGTATGCCTATTTCTTGTGTAGCATTTTAGGCTTACGTGTAATCTGTTTTGAAACATGTTGTAAACTGTAAATAGGCTTATTTTGAGTCCTTCTTCAACATTGTAGAAGGGCTCATCACTGTTTGAGTCCTCCATGTGCTACTTTCTTTGATATCCATATTTTAGCCCCATTTTTGCATGATTTATTAGCCTATTGAGATTCTGTTTTTGGACCTTGGTCCAAACTGAAAATGGCATTTTTTTGACCCCCTCTCCATGTTTTATTAAGGGTCTATTGCTATTTGGAGCATCATTTGTATACTTTGTGTTGTAGCCTCTATTTTAGGCCATATCTTGCATTGCATTTTGAGCATAGTTGTACACTGTTTTGGGCTTGGCAATAAACTATAAAAAGTCATATTTTGGGCCCTTATTCAACATTGTTGAAGGGCCCTTACCTTTTTGGGACCATCATGTATCAGTTGCTTCTTTATCTCCATTTTGGCCCTTATTTTGCATAGCATTTTGAGCATACTTGTATCTGTTTTTGGAGTTTGTCATAAACTGTAAAACATCATATTTTTGGTCCCTCTTCAATATTGTAGAAGGCCCCTTCTCTGTTCGGGGCCAGAATTTGTGAGTTACTTCAATATCTTGCTTTCGGGGCCATTTTTGTATGCTAGCTTAGCCCCATTTGTGCTCATTGTTTGGCCTTGATTTAAACTGTAAACATGCTTGTTTTGGGGCTTCCTTGCTTCTGTATTCACATTCCATGTTCAAATAATGCATGCATTGCATAGTTATAGGTCATTCGGTATGCTTGATTTCATGTTTCGAAACCTATTCCATGCATCAGGTATCATTTTGCCATCTTTCGGGGCTGTTTTGCATCACTTATCACCTCTGGAATTTGCATGCTAGTATGTCATATTTCATGTTTTGCCATGTCTTGTTAGAGTGGTATTTCGTGCCGTAGGTTCGGTCCTCGGTTTGCGTGCACGTGTGCACGCATTTCGAGTGTCTCATTTCCATCTTATGGCCTCCTATATGAGTGTGGCCGAGGTCCACTCATGTTGGTGTAAGTCCATTATGCATTGTGTATGCTAGGTTGTATATTAGTGCATTGTGTATGCCATGTTACCTCGTGCATTGTGTATGCCATTTCATAACATTGTGCATGTTAGGTTGTATCCTAGTTTGCATTCATGCATGTCATGCATATTGCATTGTGCTTGGGATAGGAGTTAGCCCGAGCACGGGAAACAAGGGGCGTTTCGTACTCCGAGTGACGGAACGTATCTTAATTCCCCAGTCACTGACACTCCGGATTATCCATGATGAAGTTAGATCTTGTTGTGTTTTCATGTGCATTCATTTTATATTGAGTTGTGCAATTCGACTCCTCGACCATCATGCATCGAGATGCGTGATTGGTGTCACGAGGATCGAGGCATGCATACATTTGTGAAAATACATTGCTATGCCCCTTTTCTGCTCTCTGTTGCAGCAAAATCAAGAATCAGCAGTCTTCCGAGGCTTGGCGCGCTTTCCAAAAAACCATTGCGAAATAGAGACTAATGGGGGCATCGCAGTGGATTTCCGCGCGAAGGCAACCCGGACATACATTATTCATCATCTGGAGTGGAATCAAGGCAGTCCCTGGCTTGCATGCTAGTTTATTGTTTTCTTAGTTAATTTGTTAATTAATTAGAGGTTTGTACATATTTTGGACTGTATTATTTATTTGGACTGTACTATTCGGGACTGTATATTATTCTTTCGGACCCTCTGCGCGAGGGCAATGTTGTAATAAGTGTGTGTGTGTGATGTATGTCTTCCAATCCCACGTCTTTCTTCCCTTTTATTTACCTGCTTATGATGGTTAGATTAGGGCATGTTTCAATTAGCATACAGTATGATAGCATGTTTGCATTCATTCATCTGTCTTGCATGCACTGAGCTCGGCGCATCATACAAACTGCATTCGTATTTCAATTCCAAGTTGAATACATGTTAGCTGTAGCATTCCATATGCCATGTTTAGAATAGCCGAGCCTGCTATAGTTTGCATCTTTGCATGTGTTGCATTAGGCATTTCTGTATACTTAGGATCATGCATGGATTTCTAATCAGTTTCTGTTTTGGCTTGGAGCACTCGGTGAGTTTTATGCTTTAGCATCCTTGCATGCGTGTGAGTGACTGCCATGAATAGTATGCTTACCATGAGGCTATTTGCTTATGTGATATACCTGCTTGAATGCCTGTGGGTGAAGGTTGGGTTAGTTAGATTGGAACAAACCATTGACTATGTGTTTTAAGCCCACTAGATAGTGGCAAAACCATGTTTTCTATGCCCACCCGAGGGTGGCAAATCCACGTCTTAGCCTACCTGCGGGTAGCACCATCAAATCATTTTCAAACAAACAAACATGAAATGTTTTGTTCCAATTCAGGCGGCCCAGTCTATACTTGTATGTTGTGCGCATCACATAGTAAATCTAGGCTAATAACCGGAATAAGAACACACAATGTTTTCAAAACTAAATATCATGGTTAGTAGAGGCCGGTCTTTGACCGGGCGAGCAGAGATGCTCACGAAGTGACCTTCCCCAATCGTACCTAAGTTCCCGAGCCGAGGCAACTTTGGTGATGACGGACACGTGGCCTTAGGCAAACGAGTCAAGGTTTCCTAAATTTCTCAAAATAAAATATTTAGGTGGCGACTCTGTATCTGGCAAAGCAGTCCATGTTTGGCACTTCTTTTCTAAAAATATGTTTTCTCAAAACGATTTGCCGGATTTGGACTCTTTCGTTCAAGATTAAGAACTGTGACACAAATTGAGTCCAAGCTGTAGCGAGGTCCCCCCCGCGGGCTTGTTACAGTATTGTAAAATCACTTGATAAAATTCAATCTAATTTTCTCTGGGAAGGATCTGAATCGAGGAGAAAAGTACAGCATTGCTGATATGTTTTGTGCTGCTCTGTCTCTTAGTAGATTGATTTTTTTATCTACGTCTATGTATATCAGGACTACATAAGGGAGTGAAGCGTTCCTGATCTTGTGCTTCTGGAATGGTGGTTGAGGTGTTTTTGCTAATGCTTGTTTTTGCTCATTTGTTGTCTTTTGTTTTCTTTCTTGGTGTTTGCTTTCTTTGGGGGTGCTTAGCATATGATAGGATAGGCTTTTTGGTGCCAACCTAGTTGGAATGATCTTGCTTATTGTGATGCTTTGTGCACCCTCCTCTCTTTATTGATGTTTTGATGTTTTTGTGTGTATATCTTGTACCTTTCATCGTCATTAATAAAGTTTCTGTTTTTTTGCCGATAAAAAAATAAAAAAAAAAAAAAAAAAAAAAAAAAAAAACGAATAGTACCATGAAGTACAACTCAAGATTAAACATAAGCAATACAAATCAAATTCAATAAAAAAAATTACGTGAAAAATTATTAAATCCAATCAAGTCCATTGTAATAGACAAATTAGAAGAAGATATGTCAATATAAATAGAATTTTATATAATATATATACCAACATTTGAACCGTGTGATGCACGACTAACTTTTTTTTTTTCAAAATAATATTTTTATGTTACGATTATTTGTTACAAAAAAAAAAAAAAAAAAAGAAGAAGAAAAGAAAATTAATTTTATTTAAAATTAAACTGTGATTCTAATTATTTATTTTGATAATCTTAACCCTATCATTCTATAAAAGTATTATTTGAATACTTATATATTATAATTTTAGTTAAATTATTTGTATATTTTAATAATTTTAGTCCTATCGTGCATCATATAATGATTTTATATGATATATATTAAATTATTAGGGTTAAGTAAGGAATCCGAAATATCCACAAACCAAATAGGTTCATTCCAATCCGGTAGGTTTGGTTTGGTTTTTCCAATCTGTGGCTCGATTTTTGTTTGAAAAATTGGGGAATTGGTATTCGTGGATCAGTTTCGGATTTAAGTTTGCGGTTTCGGATTAAGACCAAACTAGACCGTATGTAACTTGAGCCATATGCTTACCAAATGCCCTAATGATGCATACAATATCCTACTCTCTTATATGTAAAACTAAATCAAAATTAATATTGTTTCAGTTTTCTCTTCTCCTTTCTATGCCACTAAAAATGATTTTTTTTTTAAATTATTTGGCATACTTTTAGTTTTGTAATTGTTGTTGCTACGACAATATTTATTTGATAGAAGTTTTATACTTATTACATGTTGAATAATATATTTATTTACTAGATATTATATTTGTTTATGTTAATAGTAGAACAATATGTTAATGTTTCGAAAAATCATGAGTAGATTAATATTGAATAATATTTGGTGAATGTCATATATTTTTCATGTGAACATATTATGTGATACCATGATTCCAAACTGAAACGAATCGTATTTAAATGGTTCGGTTCTAATTTTTATGGAATCGTAGATAACGGATTGGTCCTGATTTTATCTCAAACCGAACCAATCCGAACCACATACTCACCCCTATAAATTATAAGATAATAAAATAAACACTCATTTTGATACCATATGCACTAATTTTCACAAATATACGCAAGTTATCTCACAAAATTGCATAAATTTTTACAAACATAATAAGTTAACCCATAAAATTTTTTAAAATCACCACTTATGTATATTTGTGAAAGTTTACGCGATTGTGTGAGGTAACTTATGTGTATTTATGAGAACTTACGCAAGTGCATATAATATGCACTTTGCACACCCAAACATTTCCCTAAAAATAATAGTTAAATTGGAAGGAGTATTAGTAATATAAAATTAAAAGTGATTCTAATTATTTAATTTTCTTTATATTCATTTAGAAAATAAAAATATGTGGAAATAAAAGTTATACAAAATTTATTTAGGAAATTAAATACAAATATTTTGCAGTTGGATTAAGAAAAAAACTGCATAAATTAATTATGTAGAGAATTGATTTTTTTTTCTTTAATATTGTTTTTGAATTATTCATACGAATTGTATATATGCATATAAATTTTAAATTAAATATAAATATTTGTAATTAAAAATTTCATGTTAAATAGAAAAATCAATATAAATTAATCATCAGATATTAATAAGATAGACTAAAAAATAAAAAATATCTTTAATATTTAATAAAAAGATTAATACGTAAAATTTTAATTCCATAGATACAATAGAAAGTAAGTTAAAAAGTTTGGTAAAGTTGTTTTGATTTATTTGAGTAAATAAATTAAAAAATTTAAAATTATCTTTATTATTAACTGAAAACATAAAAATGTCACTTAATTTTTCATTTACATAAAAAGTAAAAATCCACTCAAATTTTCAAGCACATCAATTTTATTTATTTATTTATTTATTTATTTTTTAGTTTCTACCAACAAAATAAAAAATAAAAAACTAAAGCACTCACTCAAAAATCATCTAACACATTTAGGGATGTTTAAAAAAAACGGTAGAATCAGTGAATCAGTAAATTGATCCAGTCTGGTCTAACTTGCCAATTTGGTCTAATTTTTTTTTAGTTACGATTATAGTTCTGATTCTAAAAATGGTGAAATCATTTAAATCGGTCTAGTTCCCGGTTCTAACGCATTGGTTGCGGTTTCGAACCGATCCAAACCGAACCGGACCGCAACATATTTATTTATTATTTTTTATATTTTGTATAAAAAATTTAAAATATGAAATGTTTTTTTTATAAGATTTGAACCTAGCCATCATTGCAAAATTGATAAATTCTAACCAACTTAACAAAACTATTTATAAGTTATATATCATATTTATTGTTATATAAAATTTCTAAAATCGTAAATCGAATTGAACCAAACCGATTTTTATGGTTCGGTTTTAGCCCAGTTCCAAAAGTTGATAGTTCAGTTACGGTTCCAATTTTTTTGGAACCATAAAAAATATCCAGTTCCTGATTTACTTAAAAATCAGACCAATCTAATTTGTGTACACCCTACAAACGCAACTAAATGTTAAATAAACCATGAAAGTCAAACACCAAACATTAATACAAATTTATTTGGGTGCTCAGCCCAAAAATTCAAATTTGAAATCTTTTTGTCTAATAGTCCACACGCAAAATTAGTATGCCAATAAGGACATGATTTTACAAAATAACCAAACTACTGAGGTATATATATTTTCCAAACCAAACCAAGCTCTAACAAAACACACACACTCTCTCACTCTTTCTCTCTTCCTTCTTTCCTTTTCATTTATTTCATATTTGATCCTAACTGACCATCGCCTCTGTAGACGTCCCCGAACGCCCCGGGGAGATGAACCCCCGTTCTGTTCATCTGTGGGTCTACTACAGTTCGGACTCAAATTGTCACGGTTCATAATCTGAACCAAAGAGTCCAAATCCGGCAAATCGTTTTAAGAAAACAGATTTTTGAAAGAAGTGCCAAACATGGACTGCTTTGCCAGATACAGAGTCGCCACCTAAATATTTTTTAAATAGGGGAATTTGAAAAACCCTGACTCGGTGCCAAAGGCCACGTGTCCATCATCACCAAAGTTACCTCGGCTCGGGAACTTGGGTACAATTGGGGAAGGTCAGCTATGAGCACCCCCTCTCGCCCGGTCCAAAGACCGGCCTCTACTAACCATGATATCCAATTTTGAAAACGTTATGTGTTCTTATTCCGATTATTAGCCTAGATTTACTATGTTATGCGCACAGTAAACAAGTATAGACCAAATCGCCTACATTGGAACAAAACATTTCATGTTTGTTTTGAAAACGGTTTGCTACTCGCAAGTAGGCTAAAATGCAGGTTTTGCCACCCTCGAGTGGGCTTTGGAAAAGATGGCTTTGCCACTATCTAGTGGGCTTAAAACTCTCAATTTTAATGCATTTATTCCAATTTAGGTAATTTGACCTCCATCCACAGGCATTCAAGCAGTTATATCACATAAGCAGCTAGCCTCATGGTAATCATGCTATTATGGCAACACTCACACGCATGCGGTATGCTAAAGCATAAAAGCTTACCTAGTACTCCAAGCCAAAACAGAAACTAGTTAGTAATCAAGTGCATGATCCTAGTTCATGTTAAGATGGCTAATGTAACACATGCAGAATACAACTAAGATAGGTTCGGCTAATCTACGATGACATGTGAAATACTACAACTAACACGTATTCAATTTGGAATTGAAATACAGATGCAGTTAAAATGATGCGCCGAGCCCGGTGCATGCAAAATGGATAAATGAATGCAAACATGCTATCATACTGTATGCTAATTTGAATATGCCCTAAACTAACCATCGAAAGTTAGTAAATAAAAGGGAAGAAAGACGTGGGGTTGGAAGACATGCACACACTCACGCACGCTTATTACACATATGCCCTCACTCGGAGGGTCCGAATAAATATTACAATCCGAATAAATAATACTAAATTAAATATTACAGAACTTTTAATTTAATCAACAAATTAAATGCAGAAAGAAGGTGGCCACAGCCCCTGCC
This sequence comes from Camellia oleifera, assembly GCA_022316695.1. Lineage (NCBI taxonomy): Eukaryota > Viridiplantae > Streptophyta > Magnoliopsida > Ericales > Theaceae > Camellia > Camellia oleifera. Next base: position 89,431,749 of record CM039314.1, read on the forward strand.
TCAAGATACGTAAATGATGCATGCTTGACTTGTCTCGCCCGAAAACTCGTTGCCATAGCACTGTTGCCTCTATTTACACTACCTTGCCCCTCTGAGAACTGCCAAAGTCCAAAGATATGCTCTATGGATGTTGAGGAATACCACCGGCCAAGTACAAACACCACCGGCCAAAGGGAGGAACCACCGGCCACTTTTTTGTCTACCGGCCAAAAATTGATGGCCGACCGGCACTATATTTAGCCGACCGGCCAAAACTTCTTGCAGAACCTGCAATTGACAACAGCAGAGGGCAAGCAGTGTATGGCATGGAATTTTCAGGCAAATGTTTGCACGGACACACTCCCTATCATGTAATGGACTCAAGAGAGTGTGGCCCTCGACTCTCGGGCCATCAATCACGCATTTCAATGCATGATGGCCCAAAAGCCAAGTGTGCAACTTCGGTATCAAATGAAATGCAAGCAAAAAAATACATCAAAGGACCCCAACCCCTATCATGATTGATCAAGAGGCAATGGATGCATGCTTAATGAAATGCAACCTAGGCATGGAGGCTAAGTATGCAACATGAACATTCAAATGAGCAATGTATACTAGGCACGCAACCTAAATATGTAAGCAAACATGGCATGCAACAACATGCGATGATGGACTTAAACTAACATGGATAGCTCGCAAGCATGCCAAAATCAGTGGCCATTAGATGAAAATGAGACAATCGAAATGCGTGCACACATGCACGCAAATCGAGGACCGAACCTAAGGCATCAAATGCCATTCTACCAAGGCATGGCAAGGGCTGCAAGGTGGCATACAAACATGTAATTCCAACACTGAAACATGATGCTAAATGGTCCCGAAACATGGAAGTATGGCACCCAATGCATGGAATAAACCTCGAAACTCAAAGTTTGGCACATGTATTGACTTATGGCTATACAAAGCATGCATTATTTGACTACGAAGTACAAAGACAGAACCAAGGCAGTCCCAAAACATGAATGTTCCTAGTTCAAATCATGGCCAAAAGGTGCTAACATGATGGACTAAAATAGCATACAACTTTGACTAGCAAATATGAGTTTTATGGAAAGTATATGAAGCAAATGAAATCTCACCAAACCAGTCAAAATCAGTGAACAAAACATGCCAAAATATGCCCAAATACCCACTGAAATGAAGCCAACACATACAAAAATGATAAGCTCCTTTAGAGGGCTATACAAGGGGTTATTAAGCACATACAAGATGGACACTCAACAAAGCCAAACCAACTCTGGAAATGGCCTATAGGGGTCCTAAAACCCACTGAAAAATGCCTGAACAGAGCTCAAGAAGTGTGCAAATATAGGCCCCTTTGTAAGGCCAAAAATGCAAGCAAACAAGACAACAAGGAGAGGGGATGGCCTTCTCCTTCTTAGGACCTAAAAACACCACCCCCACCACTAAAATCCCTCTAGATTTCAGTGGTGAGAGGGCCAATACAAGGTGGTCCCAAAGCTCACAAAAAATGCACAAAAATGAGGCTAAACAAGGCCTAAGAGGGGTCAAACAACCCCAAACACCAAGTAGTCTTAATGAAGTATCTTAAACACAAAAAAAAAAAAAAAGAACTTTTTTATGTTATACACCAAGCTCAAATCAGCAAGAAAGACAGGCTAAAATGAGGTACAAGAAAGTGCTAAAAAGGAGAAGAAACTTACCCTTGAAGATCGACTTCGAGATTAGCAATTTCAGAGGCCAAAAACCAGCTTTTAGAGCTCAAGAAACCCTCCCAAGAACCTTAGTCCAATGGTGGTGGTGTATGGCTATGAAGTGTGGTGCAATAGGCCAAGAACAAGCCCCTTTTGAACCCTCTAACACACAAATGTAGAGAGAGAGAGATATAGAGAGAGAGGGTGTATATGTATCAGATATATATGCCCTAGGTCTAGTTTTTGCTGAATCAAAACAATGGAGAAGGAGGCTTCCTTATATAGACAATGGAAATGGTGTAAAGCTTCTCAAAGAAGCTATACAAAAGGGTCAAAGGAACCAAGCTTCTAAGAGAAGCTAATGCAAAGGTGGAAGTTTCTTGAGGAAGCCAAGACAAGGGGTCAAAGCTTCCTCAAGAAGCTTTGAGCAAAGGGTGCAAAAAGAGGGTCAAAAAGGGTACAAAGGGTGCAAAACAGCCACACACGTGTATGGGGAGCAGAGTCTGTGCATTCCAGCTGGCACAGCTAGCATCCATTCAATCTGTAGAATACTCCGGAAGGTCGTTGGCCAGCAAACTTGGTTGGTCGGCCAACTTTTCTGGCCGGTCGGCCATCTATTTGGTCGGTCGGCCATTTGTTTTGGCCGGTCGGCAGGAAAAATCTGCTCTGCAGGTCCAACTTCAAACGGGTATAACTTCTTCATATGAACTCCTTTTCAGGTCATTCTTGTGTCAAAATTGAAGCCCCAGAAGTAAGCTTTCCAATGGCACCAGGTTGCATCAAAATTCTAACTATGAAAAAAGTTATGCTTGTTTTGGTGAAGGATGCTCAGTTTCGATCCAACCGGAATGATGCCCAACTTCAACCAATCATATCTCCGCCCTCTGGACTCAGATTTAAGAGATTCTTGAATGAAAAATGAAGCCCCGGACGTCTTCTTTCCAACGGTGGTGGCCTCATAGCTAAACTCCAAGTGTATAGACAGATAAGCTTGATTTAGCGAGGACTGCTCGTCCCTCTCTTAACGATTCTTGCCTATCCTCTTTTCCAACTTGGTTTCTCCCCTTTTCTCCTCTTTTCTTCAACTTCAAACCCCTAAGCAAGGTGTTTTGAAAGATTTTTCAAAGATTTTATCTCTCTTTCATTCATCTCCACTTTGTCCTTGCTCAGTTTACCGAAAAGCGCAACATTTACCGAAATGCAAGCGTCGGAACATCATAGGAACTTTATTTCAAAAAAGTTTTGAAAGAGAGAGTTTTAAGGTCTAAAAGCCATTCAAAACAGCTTTGGTCCAAAATGGGGTGTGAAGTTGGGATTTGACCATCTCATTGCCGAAGAAATTGAACCTTTGCCCTGCACACCTTTCTCCACCAAGTAAACCATCAGTAATGCCCAAGTCTTAAAGGCGGTCAAAAATGGGGTGTCTATAGCCTCTGTCGTTGCCAATGATCTTGCCACCGTGGTGACTCCGTCGCATGTCCTCCTTTTTCGTCCTTGACCTCTGCGCCTCATTTACATCATTGCAATCCGGCTTGTTGGTGCCACCAATCGTAACTCGCGACTCCCACGATCTCCAAGCGATCTTTCTCTCTAACTCTCACTTTCTCTATCTAAAGGATGATCTGTTCCAGATCTGTTCAAAACAACCGTAGGTGTTGATCGTATCATAGTGGTGCAATGAAAATGACTATTATGATGGTGTCATTTTCAACCTCATGCTCTTCTTCGTCCTTTGAGCGAAACATCAATCAAGCACGCAGTTGAGCAGAGACCAACATCATCATCATCATCATCATCATCATCATCATCATTAGCAATCTCTTCCTAGCCAAAAATGTCTTACGACTATCTCTTTAACTACATAATCATCAGAGATACAGGTGTGCTCAATCACCCCTTGATTTAATATAGCAACTCTAGTTTAAACTCAACCCATTTATTGCCTTGAATGCGGGTTTTCTTCTCTTAATAGTTGTTCATGTTTTCTTCTATCTTATTCTATGTTAACTTTGGTTGTTGGAAGTTTTGGTTGAGATTGAGGTTGAAACAAGTTTGGAGGTTAGTATTTCAAAGAGTTGATTGCCCAGAATTCTGCTTGTTCACTCAAGCATCGCTTCTTGCGCTCGAGCGGTCTTTTATAGTCTGCAAATTTCTGAGAGTTTGATATCTATGCTCACACGACACTCCTTGCGCTCAAGCGAACTTTTGCAGGTCTGAACTACTAGGGGGTGCATTGTGCGCTCGAGTGACCATTCTTCATTGTGTCTAGTCACTCAATTGACCATTCTTGTGCTCGAGCGATCTGCACGTATATCAGTCCGAAAGCGGCCACTTTTGAGTTATTTTCTTATCTCTCTCTCTCTCTCTCTCTCTCTCTCTCTCTAAAACACTCTAAAACATAGATCTACTTACTCTCTCTATAGAAACACTCTCTAAAACTCAAATACATCTTGATCCGTTGCTTTCCATATCATAGTCCATTTGATAAAAAAAGGTAGAGCTCACCTAGAGCTTCATTTTGATCGGAGTAAAGTTCGTTTTCAACTTCGTCAAGTTTTAACTATTGTTCTTCTTGGTTCTTGTCTTCGAGGTAGGGATTACTTTGACCATTTTTTTTTTTTTTTTATGATTTTTAACTTAGTTATTTGTTTTTCTAAATAAGATAGTAATTTGGGAATTTTTGGATAAAACCCATGATTTGGTTTTGAAATCAAAAGAAAGGTTTCAAAGTAGGCTCTTGTATATGATTGTGGCTTGGCAAAAAAATGATTGGGTTAAGCTAAATTGTGGATTTTACCGTGGAGATTGATTTTTAAAGAAATAAGGTTTTTGCCCTAAATTGTGAAAATTTGATTTTTATAAAGAGAAACTGAATTGATGTTGGTTTTATGGAATAGGACAATGATGATGATGGTGGTGGAGTTGGATATGAATTATCACTCCTATTTGGAAATGTTGGAAAGTATATCTGTTTTCAAAATTATTTATCGTTGAGATAAATCTATTTTGGGCTATCGGTGGAGTATAATTATGATTATTGTAGAAAGTACATAAGAATTACGTGAATTGAAACTATTTTCTCATCTATTTGCATTGAGCATTGTAACATATTTAACACATTGAAAATGTTGTTGTTTTAATAAACAAATGGTGAATACCTTGGTGAATCTGTGTAGGAGTGTAGTTATGGTATTATGTTGGTCTGTATATCCTTGGTGAAAGACCAAAAACCTGCACAGTTAGGTGTCGAGTCTTCCAGTTAATATTGATAAAAATGACAAATTGGTAGTGCTTGTAGTCTACTTGTAGACATGTCCTAGAGATTCCCAGTGTTGTATCCACTGTCGTGTTTTCTATTGAAAAGGAATGGAATGCATGGACTGTGACATAAACCTAACATTTCAACTTCTGTTTTGTAGAATTTAAACATTTCTAAGGCTTCATATTTACTTTTAAGTAAATAAACTTAACAATATCTTGTGTAATCATCGATAAATGTTATGAAATACTTTTTGCCTCCTCTAGTTTGAACAAATTTTAGACCACATACATCAGTATGAATTAATTCTAGAGGTTCGATTTTCCTTTCAACTGATTTAAATGGAGCCTTAGTTAGTTTCGCTTCTACACAAATTTCACATTTACGATTATGATTAATTTCAAACTTTGGTATATAATCTAAACCAATTAATCTATGCAAAGCATAATCTACTATGCCATAAATTTGACTCAAGAATATAAGTAAAGGATGTGTTATTCTTATTCATAGCAACTTTCGGTACAACTGTCAGTACATTCAATTTAAAGAGACCATCACTCATGTATCTCTTACCAACATACATACCACTCTTTGTTAATACAAATTTATCAGACTCAAAAACAAACCTAAAACCATTTTTACTTAGCAAAGAACCAGAAACTAAATTCTTCCAAATGTCAAGTACATGCAGTACATTGTTGAGAGTCAGTTCTTTCCCTAATGTCATCTTCAAGATCACTTTCCCTTGCCCAACCACAGTAGAAGTAAAAGAATTTTCCATGAAAAGTTGTTCACCATTTGCAGCCTCATTGTAGGTAGTGAACATCTTCTTATCTGCACAAATATGACGAGTTACTCTTGTGTCAACCCACCACTCTTTGGAATTTCTAATCAAGTTAGCCTCAGACACCACAGCAGAGAGGTTGATGTCATTCACCTTGTCAGAGATGTAATCTAATTCAGTTACATTGGCTTGATTGGTGGTCTTCTTGCTTGTACTTCCATGATCCTTCTTAGGACGGCGGCAGTCAGAAACTCGATGTCCAGTCTTGCCACAATTATAGCATTTTCTTTTGAACATCTTGTTGCTATCGCCTTGTTTAGGACAATCTCCAGTAAATTTCATCTTTTTGTTATGTGGTTTATGAACTTGTTTGACCGCATTAGCCTTGGACTCAATGAGATTTTTCCTATTCCTTTTTTCAGCCTTACGGTTATCTTCTTCAATTCTCAGTCTTACAATAAGTCCATCCATGATCATCTCTTTGCGTTTATATTTTAAATAATTTTTAAAATCTTTCCAAGCCGGTAGTAACTTTTCCACTAAAGCACCAACTTGGAAAGACTCGCTTAGAGACATACCCTCATAATAAATATCATGTAAAATTAATTGAAAACTTTGAACTTAAGAAATTACCGTTTGGGAGTCTACCATAACAAAATCCAGAAATCTACCGACAACAAATTTCTTCGTGCTGGCATCCTCTGTCTTGTATTTCTTCTCCAAAGAATCCCACAGTTCTTTTACTGTTTTCAGAGGACTGTATACATTATACAGCATATTATCAAGGGCATTGAGAATGTAATTTGTGCACAGGAAATCTGAATGTTTCTAAGTATCTACAGCGGTGACAACTTGCTGATCACTTTCACCATCTTTAAGTGTTAGAGCCTCTTCATAGAGAAATCGGGCCAAATTAAGAGTTGTAAGATAGAACAGCATCTTTTGCTACCATCTCTTAAACTCAGTACCGTTAAATTTTTTCGATTTTTCTCCATGATTGATTGGTACTTGAATATGGTTCTGGATAGGGACCGATGTTGGTGTAACAATAGAAGTACCACTTCCAGTTGCAGTTTCAGTAGCAGTAGCCATAATCTCTTATTACAAAAATCAGAAAAATTAAACACAAATTAATTTTCTAGTTACTAAAACCAGAAAACAAATTATTACACAAAATAAATTTATTTTCCTTGTTACTAAAACTAGAAAAATAAAATACTACAATAATTTTCTGTAACACAAATTAATATTCTGCAATTATTAATGACACCAGTATATTACTACTAGTTGTCAAAGAAAAGAGACAGTATATTACTACTATCTGTCAAATAGCATAAACTACTATTTGTTTTTCCAACCAGAATATGTCTTTATGGAGTCACAGAAAATTAAATACAATGAAGATACTAAAAATAATCTGTCTTAAGATTGTTGGGCAATCTTCGCTGTATTAAATAGATTAAATTCTGTTGTGTACCAAACAACAACAAGAATATAAAAAAATAAGGAAATGAGAGAATTTGTTTGATTACAAAAATCAAACTAGAAATAAATAAATAAAAATAGATTTTATTTTGTTACAAAAACAAAATTAAAATTTGATTTAAAAAACAAATAAAATAAAATAATAAGTTAAACAACTTACTTGATTAATTTCTTTTAATAAATATCTGATCAAGTCCAGTGTTTGATACTGTGTCCTTAAGACAGATTCGTTCTCTCCTCGGTGTTTTCAGAATATGGACGTCTATCTTCCAAAATGAAATGATCAACTACAAACAATAGCAGCACTACAAATTGTTTGCCTAACGAACACACTAAGTGTTTATACTCTTTCTCACAAAAATTAAATACAGCAAAATGAAGAATAAATTTGCAGAGGTGAAGTATGAAATTTCTGAATGTAAAACATCAAATGAGAGCTGTTCTATTTATAGATGGATTGGTGGCTACAGGTTTTGAATTAAACAGGTATAAACCTGTTTGAACAGGTATGAAACCTGTTTGGTTTTGAATTAAACATATTTAAATATGTTAGGTTCAAAATTCAAACAGATAAAAACGAGAAAGGCCCTGTTTGGGTGTACAGTAAAACCAGACCAGTTTATTTCCGGAATTAATTTGAATTCTGGATTTTATTTTACCAAAAAATAAAATAAAATTTAAATATTTTTGGCCTAAAAAGATAGGTATTTGGCTGAAGAAGCCCAACCCAACCACACACTACGCACCTGTGCCCAAGCCTAGCATGCCTGCCTGGACGGCAGCGTGCGTGGTGATTTTTGAGTCCAATGGGTCTAGCCTATTTTGCTCATAACCTCCCTCTCTAAAACACTTGGATACCCCTTGGGGCACATCCCAAGTTCCAATCACATACCTTATAAACCCATTCAAAACTTCCCACCAAATCAATGTGAGATAAGTCACTTTTCAACCTTTAAAGATTTTCACCAAAACTCCATTTCCATGAAGCATTTTGGCTTCAATTTCCCATTCACTCAGTAATAGTTTTGAGCAACCAAATATACTACGTGAATCACAACGCGGCATAGAACGCGTTACTATTTTGACCCGCGAAAATCGACGCTCGAGTCCACCTAAATATTAGACCAAAGTTAAAAAAAAATCTATCATATACCCAGATTTTTCCAAACCATTTCCAACATATATGACATTAACGATATAGTTTTGTTAAGCCTTACGTAACACATATAATTAATAGTGTCAAACAAGACATCATCTTATAAAATGTGCTCCCTTTTACATTATTAACAGTATTTAAATATACAAAACTTTCTTAGCCACATAAAACCTGGCTATCCCACCTTCATTTTCAACCCAACCAAGAAAACAACAAAGCAAGGCCCGGAAGAGAGAAAAGTCTTAGCTTCCTTCTACTTCACTGAGAGATCTAGCAAACATGAAGAGTGAGCAAGAATCAGCCTCGTCCCTCCGCCGGAAGCGAAACATCAAGTGCTTGTTATATATAGTCGCCGGAGTGATACTACAAACGGCAAGTACATTGGTTTTTGTTCTCACTTTCATGCGCATTCGAAACCCTAAAAGCCGGTTTGGCTCTGTTGCCGTTGAAAATCTCATTGTTAACTCTTCCACCTCCTCTCCTTCCTTCTTCATGAAACTTAATGCTCAAGTTACAGTCAAGAACACCAATTTTGGCCAATTTAAATTTGAGAACAGCAACGCTACAATATCCTACAGAGGCAGTCATGTTGGTGATTTTGTTATCACTAAAGCGTGTGCAAGTGCTAGATCAACGAAGAAAATGAACGTTACTGTGACTGTGAATTCTTCGGCTGACACATCGAATGATTTAAACTTGAGTAGCGATATTAGCTTGGGGAAGTTGACACTGACTAGCCATGCGACGGTGAGCGGTAAGATACATCTCTTCATGGTCATTAAGAAGAAGAAATCAGTGAAAATGAATTGCACCATGGATGTTGATACCATGACCAAAGCGATTCAGAATTTGTATTGCAAGTGATATAAATTTAGATTTTTAATTGTTAATTTTTTTTTTTTTTTTTTTTTTCATATTTGGGTTTGAACTTTGATTGCTGAACATTTGTATCTTTTTTTTTTTTTTTTTTTTTTTTTTTTTTTTACATGGAGGGATAAGTGTGTGTCTCTCTTTTGCAAAATCCTATTAGTTTGTTGTGCTCGTGCTTTTTCGTGTGTCATATGCCATTTCAGATCAGTTCAGTAATATTTTGTTGGAGATATATTTTCGTATTAAACTTTCATCAGCTTTAGTGATGTTAGATGGATGGGATTATAATTTTGACGTACATGTAACGATTGATTAGTATAATTAAAAATAAATAGAAAAAAATTAAAATTTTAGCGAAAGTACTTGAGTGATTTAATTCTAGTTGTAAAGCATGGATGACTTTGGTCAAAGCAGCAGCGCCGTTTGGGAGGGGGAGGGGGAGGGGGCTCCGGCCTCCGGCCGCCCCTTTCCTCTCTTCCTCCCTCTTTCTTTCCTTCTTTTTTGCTTAATAAACCTTGGGAGTTATCTATTCCCCACCTCTCCCTCTTCGTGAGACGTCTCTTCCCTCATGGTGGAAGCTTTGCTGGGTTGCTCCTCCTCCCACCAATGCCGGATCTGCCTTGGTCTTCTTCTCCGTTGCTCGCCGTTCCTTCCACTAGATCTGCTTTGGATCTGTTTTGCCTCCATTTTCCACAAACCAGATCTGGTGCCTCCGGGTATGAGGTGTTTTTTCAGTTTTTTTTGTTTTGTTTTCTTGTTTGGGTGTAATTGTAAAGAATCCATCGATGCTTTTAGGGTTTACCCACTCTGTGGTTACAATCTATGATCTCAGACACGCTCTACAGTTGATTTTTTCGACATCTGCTTTACAGTACGAGCGCGAGCACTTAATGTACGTTTGAGATTTCATAGTTTTTATACCTGTGTGCTTATTTTCTGATTTTTCTTAGCTTGGTGTAAGCTTTTTTGGATGGATTCCTATGTAAGTGCCGTTTGGCTTCAATAATGAAATATCTCTCTGATCCAAAAAAAAAAATAGTGGATTGGCGATGACCTTGTGAATTTTACGATTAAAAGCTCCAAATTGATTAAAATTTTCAAATCCAACAACTAATGCTTGTGACCCACTGTTTGAATTGATATTTCAGGTTCACAAATGAGATTCTTGGTCCTAAAGTAAGGATTTTTTTAGACAAAACAGCCTACTATCTAGGCTTGACCTTACAAAATAATAGAAACATTGTAAATCTCGAAAGAGATGGCTTCAAAATATCCAAAGCTAGTTGTGCTCTCGGGGTCAATCAATTTACTTTTACTTTTTAGAAGGTCCAGTGATACTTGTGTAGGTCACACTCACCAAGTTTTTAGTGTTTTTGAGCAAATATCCTAAGCAAGTGTTTTACAGAGAAGAATCTATATATTATCTACGTTTGAGATTGTTTTTTTTTGTTAATCAACAAAAAGAAAAAGTTTTATCAGCAATGTTAGGTATCATGAAAAGTTTTTCATAAAAATGGTCATGAAAAATTTGTGACCTTTGGATTATACTTATAATAAAGCATCACACACTAATCAAGATAATCTAAGGGTCACAAATTTTTTATAATCATTTTCATGAAAAAATTTTCATGATTCCCAACATTTCTCAAGTTTTATATACAAAGTAGAAATTAGGAGTACGACAAATGTCAAGATGCATCATTAGGGATTAAATATATTCCAACTAGATTGAAGCATACGTAGAAAGCCAAAAATTACAAGAAAACACTAAATCTTGAAAGAGATTTCTTATAAAATATTTAAAGCTCAAGTATTGTTTGATTAATTGAAATGAAATAAAATGATTATGAGGTCTTGTTTGGAAAGTTGAAGTTTTAGTAAAAAGGCAAAAAGTCATTACAGAAAGTTAATTTATTTTTTCGTAAAAAAAAAAAAAAAAAAGGTCAATTCCCAAATCAACCCTCAATTAGAATATTTATTCTTATGCTTAATTGAATCAAAAAAATTATAGAAAATGCATGTAAATAAAATTATGTTTAATGATTATTACATTGGAGATGGAAATTAATCTAGTGATCTATGTAATTATCCTTTCGGATAGTGAGAAAATTAAAAGTTCAAGATTTGAATCAATAAAACGACTATAGGACTTTCATTATAATCTTAACCCACTAACAACAATGACACATTCATTCCGGTAAATTAACACTATATAATTGTGCTCTCACAAAAGCCTTACCTTAAAGAATGTCATACTAAAAAATTTCGTCTGCACTTAAAGGCCAATCTAACATATATAAAACTATTCTATTTCAAAGGATGGTTATAAATTAAAATAAATAAATAAAGGTTACACCAATCTGCTTTTAAGTTTAGAAAAAAAATAATAAATTTTATAATTTTAATATAATTATAGTGACCTTTTCTTTAGTAAGATTAAATGTATACAAATGATTTGAAAATATAAAGATAAAGAAGATAAAATAAATTTATATAAATTTAAAATGATAAAAAAAAAAAAAAAAAAAAAAAGCAAAAAGTAAAAAGAAAAAAGGAATGGGGGAAAGTGGAATACTGATGGTGACCAATCCCACATGGTGGGTCAAATGGTAGTGCAGAAGCAGTTGTCCCAGCCTGTGACTTGGGAGGATGTATATGTCCATGGAAGAGAAGAGTGGGTGAGTGAGTATCGAGCAACCACAACAATCATCATTCATCATTATTCAGCTCGACTCAAAGCATAGCCCCACAGAGTTCACAAATAATAAATCAGCAATATCACATGTGACGTGCTTGCCCACTCACACGCCCTCTTATTCTTGTTCTTGTAATCAGGGATGGACCTTTACTGTAACACTCTCATTAGGTAACATATTTTTATTTATTTAATTTTAAATGTTATTTATGTGTTTAATATATATTTGAATGTATATCTGTTTATTGTTAGAATATATGCTGTGATTTTTGTTTAAAATCTGAAATTGAAGGTCTTAATGACTTTAGAAATCAAAATTGGTAAGTTTAATTAGAATGATATAATTTTTAGAGCCTATTAGGAAGTTTGATTAAAATTTGATTCAATTCAAAAAAAAAATTAAGTTTTGATTAAAGTGTAATTAGTAAGCTTAAGCCTTAATTACAACCTTAAGCTAATCAACTCTTACATATATATACATATATATATATATATATATGCGTGTGTGTGTGTGTGTGTTAAGATTATAGATTTCATTATTTTGAGCTCAAAAATTTTTGGAGAAGAGTTGTAGAGAGAGAGAGAGAGAGAGTAAGGCCATTCTAGAGAGAGCAGAGTTAGAAAGCTTGGAATTTTGCAAGGAGATTGAAGAATGGTGAAGTAGAACTCAAGAATTTGCTAGTATAAGCTCAATTGAAAACTGTAGGTAAGTGTTTGAACCTTAATTCAATAATTTGAGTCATCTAGCATATGAATTCAAAGAGATAATGAATTTAAACACAAGAATTAAGCTAAGAAGAATGAATTTGAGGTTAATTTATACATGCATGCATAATTGTGTGAAGAATCATCAATTGGAGCTTATTTTGTTACCAATACTTGAATTGAGACTTGAATCATACATGCATCCATGAATTATGTAGTTTTGAAACTCAAATTCCATGTTTTGAAAGTTGTAGAAGAAAAATTTAAGCCAAGGTCATACATGCATGAAGTTTAAGCTTCAATTTTGTAAAATCATGAGGCTTTTGAGCTAATTAAGGTTTTGATATTGGTTGCATGTCCGTATTTTTCTAAGTGTATTCAAGCTATAGGCTAAGCCATGCAAGAGTTTTTGCAAGTTTCACACTTTGGACTCAAGTTTTGAAACATAAAATTATGTTTTGGAAACCAGAATTCGGCCAGACTGCTCGAGCGGAGTAGTTGTTGCTTGAGCACACATTTCATATATCCAGCATTTTTGCAGAGCTTTATATTTGGCTCGAGCGACCAAGTAACCGCCCCAACGACCTCAGTTTCTTTGTACCTTAGCTTGAGCGACCATCAAGCCTAAAATCTAACCATCTAGTACTTTTATAGACCATGTGATTTTCTTAAGTGACCAAAAGTGCACTCGAGCGAATTGTCTTGTTTTAGCATATTTTGAAAATTCATATTCTGACCACATTTACATTCTCATTCATTTAAGCATTCTTAGGTATGAATCGAGCCTTCCAAATGAATTAATAAGTTAGAATAAGACTTAAAGGAATTGAATAAGTTAAAGAACGATCTGATTACGCAATGTGACCCAATTTGTATGTTTATGAATTGTATAGGTTTATCCATGAAGCTGTATGAACAACCAAATTATTATGAGTAATATCTTAGTAAAGATATTTTCATATGCATTATTTTTAAATGTTGCAATGTGGTAAGCTTTTTCAAACTTATGATTTTGCGATATGAATGAGACTTCTATTTGTGCAATCAACATAATATTTGTGAATGTGAATGACGAGATAAGAATGTGTATGATGGATTTAAGGTCGTTTTACATATTTGATAAGATGGACCTAAGGTTGTTCCGAATATCTGATAAGTTTGAATATCTATTATATGTTGACCAAATGGTCATTATACAGATGTAATTGATTGGACCCAAGGTCGTTTCGCTATGTATAATCTGTTCTGTTTTGTACTTCTGTATATGTTGCACCAGAGGTTGTTCTGCTATCTTTTGGACCCAAGATTATTTTGCTATGACAAGAATTTGAGTAGAAGATTACCTGTATTAAATTAAGAACTCATTCATGTAACCTCTTTATTTTCATGTTATTCACTAGGCTTTAGCTCACTTCGTTATATATATATGTGTGTGTGTGTGTGTGTGTACGTGTAGACGTCCCCGAACGCCCTAGGAGGGTTAAGTCCCGTTCCGTTCATATTGGGGTCACTACAGTTCAAGGGCTCAAATGTCACGGTTCTTAATCTTGAACCGAAGAGTCCAAATCCGGCAAATCGTTTTGAGAAAACTGATTTTTGAAAGAAGTGTCAAACATGGACTGCTTTGCCAGATACAGAGTCACCACCGAAATGTTTTTTATGGAAAATTTAAGAAACCCTGACTCGGTGCCAAAGGCCACGTGTCCGTCATCACCAAAGTTGCCTCGGCTCGGGAACTTGGATACGATTGGGGAAGGTCACTTCGTAAGCACCCCTGCTCGCTCAGTCAAAGACCGGCCTCTACTAACCATGATATCTGATTTTGAAAACATTGTGCGTTCTTATTCCGGTTATTAGCCTAGGTTACTATGTGATGCACACAGCATACAAATATAGACTGAGTCGCCTGAATTGGAACAAAACATTTCATGTTTGTTTGTTTGAAAATGGTTTGATGGTGCTACCCGCAGGTAGGCTAAGACGTGGATTTGCCACCCTCGGGTGGGCTTAGAAAACATGATTTTGCCACTATCTAGTGGGCTTAAAACAAACATTTGACGAATTGTTCCAATCCAAATAACACAACCTCCACCCACAGGCATTCAAGGCAGTTATATCACATAAGCATGTAGCCTCATGGTAAGCATGCTATTCATGGCATTCACTCACACGCATGCAAGGATGCTAAAGCATAAAACTCACCGAGTACTCCAAGACAAAACAGAAGCTCGTTAGAAATCCATGCATGATCCTAGATGTACAGAAATGCCTAATGCAACACATGAAAAAATGCAAACTATAGCAGGCTCGGCTATTCTAAACATGGCATATGATGATGCTACAACTAACATGTATTCAACTTGGAATTGAAATACAAATGCAGTTAATATGATGCACCGAGCCCGGTGCATGCAAAACAGATGAATGAATGCAAACATGCTATCATACTGTATGCTAATTGAAACATGCCCTAATCTAACCATCATAAGCGGATAAATAAAAGGGAAGAAAGACGTGGGGTTGGAAGACATACATCACACTCACGCACACTTATTACAATTATGCCCTCGCACAGAGGGTCCAAATAAATATACAGTCCCGAATGAAAGAATAGTACAGTCCAAATAATGTACAAATTCCTAATTAATTTACAAATTAACTAAGAAAGCTGTAAAACTGGCATGCAAGCCAGGGACTGCCTTGATTCTGCTCCGGGTGATGGAATGATGCATGTTTGGGCTGCTCTGCGCGGAAATCCACTGGAATGTCCCAATTAGCCTCTGTTTTGCAATGATTCTTGAAAAGCGCGCCAAGCCTCGGAAGACCGTTGATTCTTGATATGCTGTAACAGAGAGCAGGAAAAGGGCATAGCAATGTATTTTCACAAATGTATACATGTCTCGATCCTCATACCACCAATCACGCATCTCGATGCATGATGGCCGAGGAGCCGAATTGTACAACTCAATATAGAATGAATACATATGAACACTACAACAAAACCTAACTCCATCATGGATAATCCGGAGTGTCGGTGACTTGGGAATTGAGACACGTTCCGTCACTCGGAGTACGGAACGTACCTCGTTTCCCGTGCCCGGGCTAACTCCTATCCCGAACACGATGCAATATGCATGATATGCGCGAATGCAAATTAAGATGTAACCTAACATGCACAATGTTATGAAATGGCATACACGATGCACGAGGTAACATGGCATACACAATGCACTAATATACAACCTAACATACACAATGCTATGAAATGGAATGGCATACACAATGCATAATGGACTTAAACTAACATGAGTGGACCTCAGCCACACTCACATAAGAGGCCATTAGATGAAAATGAGACAACTCGAAATGCGTGCCCGCGTGCACGCAAATCGAGGACGGACCCTCAGGCACCGAAATGCCACTCTAATGAGACATGGCAAAGACATGGAATATGATATGCAAACATGAAAAAATCAGTGACTAAATGAGGGGCAAAACAGTCCCGAAACAAGGCGAAATGACACCCGATGCATGGAATCTTTCCCGAAATGCAAAACTAGGTACACGAAATGGCTTACAGCTATACAAAGCATGCATAATTAGGACATGAAGTGTAAAAGAAGAAGCAAGGAAGCCCCGAGAAAAGAATTTTTACAGTTCAAATCATGGCCAAACAGCAAGCACAAATAGGGCTAAAATGGCATACAAAAATGGGGGGCCAAGAGAGGTAATGAAGCAAGTCGTAGCTTCTGATCTCAAACACAGAAGGCCCCTTCTACAATTTTGAAGAGGGGAAAAAAATATGATGTTTTTCAGTAGATTACAAGCTCCAAAAACAGATACAATTATGGCAAACAATTCATGCAAGAAATGGGCCAACGAAGGGGCAAAGAAGTAACTGATATAAGGGGGTCTCAAACAAGTGAGGGAGCTCCAACAATGTTGAAGAAGGTCTCAAAATATGGCATTTTTCAGTAGATGATCAAGCCCAAATCAGTATAAAAACATGCTCAAAATACAATGCAAGATTAAGGCCACAAGAAGGCTATAACACAAAGTATACAAAATATTCACCAAACAGCCAAAGACCCTTAATGAAACATGACAAGGGGATCAAAACAGGTCCACTTTCAGTTCTGATCATGGCCGAAAAACAGAAGCAAGATAAGCTAACAAATCATGCAAAAATGGGGACCAAAGAGGGGTAGAATGGAAAGTGATATATGGAGGTTCCCAACAGTGTTGAGCCCTTCTTCAATGTTGAAGAGGGGCTCAAAATATGCCTATTTATAGTTTACATCAGGCCCTAAAACAGATCACACACAAGCTAAAAATATCATACAAGAAAATGGCATTCAAGAGGGCATTGAAGCAAGTGCAACATGGAGGCTCAAACAGTGTTGAGCCCTTAATGAAACAAGAAAATGAGCTCAAAAAGATGACCTTTTCAGTTTCGGTTGGAGCTCAAAACATCAAGAAAATAGGGCTAAGCAATGGTACAAAATAAGGCCCAAAAAGAGGGGAAATGAACTTACCCTTGAAGACTACTCCTTGGATGTTTCTTGGCTTGAGAAATGCTGCCTCCTAGCTGCTGGAAAGCTTCCCAAATTGCTGGAAATGGAGTAGTGGTGGTGGTGCTTGGTGGTGATGAAGAAATGAGGTGTAGGACTTAGGAACTTTGAAGGAAATGAGAGAGATGGAGGGAGATGTGTGTGTAAGAGCTCCAAGCAATTTTTTCTAACCTAAAACTAGACCTGGGAGGCTGGTTATATGGTCAAGAGAGGGAGAGAAAAGGAGGGAGAAAGTGGAGGGAAATTGCATCAAGTTTCCCTCCAAAAAAGTTCCCTCCGGATATAGGTTTTGGAGGGAAAAAAAAATGCACAGTTGTAATGTACTCACCCTGAAGAAGCTGGCCGGCTAGGTATTGGAGTTGCAGGTGGCCGGCCGGCCACCCCCCATGGCCTGTTGGCCAAGGGGCAAAATGGTCAAGTTGAATTAGTGGCCGGCCACCACATATTGGTGTCCTCCCAGGTGCCCTCAACACAACCCTGTGGTTCAAAACTGGCAACTGTGAAACAGGAGAGAGAATAGGCCATTTTTAAGAGGGGTTCAAAAGGGTCAGGTGGAATTACTGGCCGGCCACCAACTTTTAGTGTCCTCCCATGTGTGTACAACACAAATATGTGGTTTGGGGTTGAAGAAAGTGGCCCTAGGGTGGTCAACATTGGCTTGGAAGTGAGAAAAACGGGCGTCGGAGGGCGCCGGAGGAATATAACTGGTTGCTGAAACAATTACTGGCCTCCCACCCTTCTACGGCCTTCCTGGTGATGAAACAGAGGTACCTGCCAAAAATGAACGAAAACCGATGCAAAACGAATGTCCGGGGGCCAGAATGCGCAGTTCGGGGCCCCAAAAACTGACTGTTAAGCACTGAAAGTGGCGTTCGACCACGAAGTGGGTCTCTCAGACCTCAGTGTCCCTCAAAAGGGAGTAAATAGGATGCATGCCAAAAACCAGAGCAATCGAAGATGGTTAGGCAGTCCCGAACCGAGGCACACAGCTTGACGGCTCCGAAAATCGGGAACCGGGCTCCGAGATGGGCAAAATGGCCTACGGCCACGAAATGTAGCCCACGGCCACTAAGAGATGGTCTACGGGACCTCTCCCTCTCCTCAGGAAAAGAAACAGAGAAAACCGAGTCTGGTTCGCAAACTGAGGCAAGGCACAGAAGAGGGTTCAGAAGTCTGGAGGTAGGGTTCACGGCCGCGACTCTGAGACTTCTGAACGAGCACAATATGCAACATCACCTAGCGCTCAATCGGTGACGTCTGAGTCTTAAGGTCGGTCAAAAATGGGGTGTCTACAGTACGTAAGCAGCGAGATGTCTAGCCCTAGTGAACCTATGAAAGATTACTCGAGTTTTTGTGAAATTAGCTATGAAGTGCCTCACGGATGAGGCTATTACCTTCGATCTTTTGTTTTCTTTTGTTGGTCATGTTTGACATGTATATAAGCTTTTGGATCTATATATTGATGACTTGTGAATGATCTTTGGGCGTGTAATATTCATTTGTATATGCATCGATGTGAGTTATTTACATATGAAATGTATTTGTTTATGCCATATATGCACAATTTATTGGACAAAATTTTATAATTCTGTTTTTGCTTCTGGCCCCATATAATTAAATATGATTTGAATTCAGTCTGAAGCCGTAAGTAATCTCATGATTACTAGCCAGTTATGATCCAAACCTCTGGTGGCAGGTTTAGGTCATGATAGAGTGGTATCAGAGCCAAGTGTTAATAACTCATACACATGTCCAAATGAGCAATAAGGTGTCTAAAAAAGACTTAAAGTACATCCATTGAATAAGTATATCATTACAAGAAATTGTAGTTTTGACGACCACTCTTGGCGACAAGGTCATTTTTTCGTAGTAAAAGCCATATTTTTTGCAACACAAGGATCAATTTTGTTGCTAAAGGTTAGCCTTTAGCAGAGTTTTTCCTGCTCGTCGCTAAAAGTCCAAAACATTCACTTGGCGCCAAAAATTGGGATGTACGCCAAAAGCGAATTAGTTTTAGCGAGGATTATATAGTTTTGGCGACGCATTATGTGTCGCTGTTAGCCTCCTTGTATTGGCGACAATGACTCTGCGTTGGCAAAGAGCTTTTCTTTTTGCAACAAAATAAATTTGTGTCGCTGAAAGTCAGTCACTTATGAATGTTATGCAACGACATTGTTTTGATGTGTTCTAAAAAAAAAAAAAAAAAAAAAAAAAAAAAAAAAAAAAAACCCCAATCTTTATAAGTTAAATAAATAAAGAAACATATCAGTGTAAACCCTCCACCTCCCAACTACGTCTCTCTCTCTCCCTCCCTTTCTCACAGTAGCAATACGGTTTCGTAGAGGTCTCTCTCTCTCAATCGCACACGCAAACCCTCCTCCATTGTTGTTGCTGCATTCCACCGTTGTATTCTTCCAATTCTGTCGATTGCCTTATTCCAATGTAAGTTTATTGTCTCTGTTTTCTATCACTATCTCATTCTGCCTCTATTTCTTATCTTTTTTCTTTCCTTTTTTTTTTTATACGCATTTTCAAAACCTTGCCTATTTTAAACCCAAGTCATTACCCCTCAAAGAGTGCAGATCTATTTATGTTAATTAATTTCTGAGTGATTTGACTTTTTGATATGAATACATTGTTTGTATAAAGTTATGTGTTTTGATGGGGTTGATAATTGATCATGTTGCTTGAAGAGATGTGATGAGCTTTAACCTGATTGTCATGAACTAGAGCAAAAAAAAATCTGGGACAGAAAGAACAGTCCGACATCTCTCAAAATTTCCACTTCTACATTGACCTTTATGTCATATATTTTTTCCATTTAATACATAACCTTAGCTATTAAGAAATTTAGTTTATGACATTTATAAATATAAAAGAATAAACAAAAATGCTTTAAACCACTAATTAGTGGTGGCTCTAATGATGTAGCAGTGGGTCCCACCCACTGCCACATGTGTTTTGTGCTTTGTTTTTTTTTTTTTTTTTCTTTTTTTTTTCAATTGCCACCTCACTAGTGGTGGGATTAGTGATGGCAAATTAGTAGTCTATAGCATTGTCCAAGAATAAATTTTAATTAAGACAATTTTGTTAAAAAAAAAAAAGGAAATTTATGGTACACACCTATGTATTATGCACCCTAAATATAAATTATGTAGGGTTTACGTATAAAGTTTTGTAGTGATCAAATTCATGGTAAACATGATTATGAGACTTTGCGGTGTTTTTGGTTATGATTGAAAATAATACATGTTGGTTATGAGATTTTGTGGTATTTTATAAAGAATCAAAATAACCTTAATTATGAGATTTATTTTACATATAACAAACATCAATATATGTATATATATACAAATGACAAGGGACAACTTACATTTTTTATTTTTTGAGAAGCTAAAAAAGTTGGTTATTAGAGAGTTGCAGAATATATTTTAACTTATATTTTTTAATAGGTAATACTATAATATGCATCTCTTAAAAAGGGGTGTGCCATATGTTAGTTGTGACATAACCAGAAGTGTCATTATCAAATCACTTTCTGGTATAGCTTAATGGATCATAACCAAATATCTTTGAGGCACTACCAAAGGCAGCTTTGGTCATAGCCAAATTGCAATCACAATAGATCATAATCAAATCATAACTAACACCACAATATATCATAAACTTTAATCATAACCAAACACCACACACTACAACATTTGCACAATTGCCGACCACTTTTGCCGACCAAAAAAATTTTGGTCACAAAAAAATAACATTTGGCGACCAAATATTAATTAGTCGTGAATGATCATTATTTTTAGCGACCAAATATTATTGGTCGCAGAAGGTTATATTTTGGCGACTAAAAAATGAGTTAGTCGCAGAAAGTGGTATACTTTTGCCGACCAACTACAAATTTGGTCGCGGAAGGTCACATATTTTTTGGCGACCAATTTTTTGGTCGCCAAAAACTTATTTTCAGCAACTAAAAAAAATTAGTCGCCAAATAAGTACTTTTAGGGACAAATATTTTAGTCGCCGTTGATTAAAATTTGGCGACTAAAAAAATTTGTCGGCAAAGGTACCATTTTTGCGACTAATATGGTCTTTTAGTCGCCAAAAATTTGGGAGGGAAATTTGATTTTTAGTGGGACGGGAATTGAAATTTTTTGCCAATCCCCCAAAAAAAAAAAAAAAAATTCAAAATATCTTTGGCATTCTAATCAAAATGGGCGTAGAAGGCTGACGGCTAGGGTTCTTCAAAGACACACGGGAGAGGAAGAGGGAGACACCCATTTCAGCATCTCGGCTCACCTATTTCGACGGCAAAATCGAAGACATGCCTCACCTCTCTCTTGATTTAGTCCCTTGTTCACCGAAGATCACCACTCCATCATCGCCCTCTCCGAAGCCTCAAAATCCTCTCCTTGTGCACGAGTTTCTGCTCCATTCGCCTTCCCCTCTCCGAAGATCAAAAACCCGATTGGTGGAGAAGCTTCACATGGGTGAAGAGCCTGTTGAGCCAAATGCGTTGCACCGGCGATGCAAGAATCGAAATGGGTCTATGGGTTTATTCGGTTGTGCTTCACCTAGGAATGGTAGGAGGTCGAGGAGGCGGTTCGAGCCGGAGATTCGAGAGGTGATGGATTTGGGTATAGTGGAAGAGATGGGTAAGGTAAATTCTTTCCCCTTTTTTCTTTCTCTTCAAATGGAAATTTTATCTCAGATTTCTTCACCATTCACTGTTTTTTTGACCAATTTATGCAAATGAGGTTGAAGTTGAAGAGGATGAGAGAGAAACTGGAGACATATGCGGAGTCTTTAATTGAATTTGTTTTTTTGACCAATTTGATTTTTCTTTTTTCGATTCCTATTTTTTGTTCTGTAAATTTGTGGGTTTCTCTTTAATCGAATATATTTCGCTGCTAAAGTTTTGTAGGGTTTGCGAGATTTCGTTAGGGTTTATTTTTTTGATGTTTGTTTCCTGGGTGAATCAAAAGACTGTCCATTGAGGTTTTGTTCTTTCTTTCTTAATTTAGTTGTGACATCTTTGTCAAGAAAATGGAGCTTTGAGACGATTTTGTGCCGAAAACTTATTGGGAAAATCTGCATTTTCCTTTCATGCTACAGTACTTGGTGTTTGCTTGAGTTCTGGTTTCCACCAAATTATATTGTTTTTGGGTTTTTTATTTTTTATTTTGAATGTATGTAGTGTGCTTCTTTGATAATTTTTGAACTGATAATTATATAGAATTCATATTTGTGGTCTAATACACAATTTGTTTCTTTTTTGAGCAGAAAGGCCAGATGAGTACGAGATAGATGGGTTTATTGTTGATGATATTGATGAAGAAGAACCGGACGAGGAAACAGTGAATGGTTCTGGAGCTAATAGAGTGATGGAACACAGAGTTCTTCAATCTCAATATCATTGTGAAGACTCGAATCAATGGTACCTTACTCAGTTCTTAACAATTTCTAATTTGCATGGTTATTGTTGTGTGTTAGTTTTGTGGTTTTGAATTTGAATATATGTATATATGCATGTGTGTCTATTTATACGTTGTCGCATTTTAGTCTGAGTTTCAGGAAGGGGAAAATACATATAATGAGTTTCTCAAAAGTTGCAAAAAAATCTTTGTTCTTAAATATATATATATGCCAATTGCAAGTAGAATTTATATTTGTTTGTGATAAGTTGACAACATTGTTTTTTCACCTTCTATAAACTGGTATGTGGACTGTGTTTCCGAAGGCAATTTGATTTTAGAAATTTCACCAACGGGGGAATTGAGTAAACAGTTAACAAGATTTTCTCATCTTTCTCGGATAAGAATAACTGAGCTGAATTTCCAGTTACTTTTATGGATATATTAATGTAAATTAAAAATATAAGACACGTACCTGAAGCATTGACCGTAAGTAGGATAATTAGTTGGACAATGTGCAATTACTGCTTTCTCTTGTAGGAGTTCTTTAATCATTGATAGAGGATCAACTGTCATTTCATTATAGTAAGAGAATCACTCTGTTAAGATTCTATGGACTTTTCTATATTAGGCTTTGTGTAGAATTTGATTCCAGAGCAGAAAGGTTAAGAACCTGCCAACCTCCTGAAAAACTGAACAAGAAGAAAAAAAAAGAAACTACTCAAAGAATGAAAATAAGAAGAAGATAGAGAAGTAGAAAACAATCAAAGAAGTAGGAAAAAAAAATGTGGTGGACAGCCACGCTCTCCCACACATTGATTCCTCCACCCCATACTTTGTTGAAATGAAAGTTTTCAAGGTGCAAGAATGGCTTCCTCTTCCTCTATTTCCTTACTTTACATGTCATTTCTCTCCCACGCCCCTCCTGTCCCCTCTATTATATTTATTTTAGTTTGAGCTCAAAATTTTACAGGGGAAATGATAAAAAATTAATGTCAAAACTCTAGAAAGATTTGACCATCTCTGAATATAATTGCATTATAGTTTTTTAGGTTTCACAGTGTAGACTTTCATGGACGACAATTAAGAAATACTGAAGGTTGGGAGGTTTAAGGTTGTCAAGAAAGTGATTCTCTGGATTAGGATTGTGAATACGGAATCAACTGAAGTCTAGATATTCCTATAGTTTAAAAGTTTGAATCCAGGTTACAGCTGAAGACATAAGGATTGCACTGATATTTGTATGATTAGAGCTTCTTGATTTCTATGCCAATACACCATAACTGAATACTTGCTAGCTACCATAAAACTTTGTGAATCAACTGCATTCATGTTTTAGCTTTACACTGCATCCATTTAGCTCTACACTGTAATAAGTACGTTGATTTATTACAATTATTCTTTCTCCTCTTTGTCGTGTTTTGTACAATATAATAGTTCTCTCTCTCTCTCTCTCTCTCTCTCTCTCTCTCTCTCTCTCTCAATATAATGTTTTGCTCAATCAGTCACTCTGAAATTATTCAGATACTTAGATGTGCATGATAATGAACAAACTATGATGACGGGATGAGCTGCTGCCAATGGTGCAGTCCAGCAATCTCACTCTGTCATTTTCATCTGAGAGCTCAATTGAGGAAGAATTGAAGAGAGAAAGTACTGCTGATGTTGTAAATATATTAGTAAGTCATGAAAAAATTATTGTGTGTATATGTATTACATGTTGATTGGTTCCTCTTTATGTGTCATGTACTGGAAACTAATTAAATAAATCCTTGTCAATAATTACGCACTTATGGCCCAAATTTGCTTATGATAATTTGTCTTTACTCTGTTTTCCCAGTACTTATCAGATAAGCTATCTTGTAATGTTTGCTTATATATCAGTGACCTTGGGAGATGCACCACATTTGTCTACATTCTACATTTCGTCCAAGGTAGAACTTCACCTTTTTTCAGGTTTCGCTTTCAATTAATAATGTGTGCGTGTGTGTGTATGTATGTATAATCATTACTGAGGATAACTTTTTTTGCTTTCATCAGGACATTCAGTTTTTTCTTTGCTAGATTTTCACATCTTACTGATGTTGTTTCTCCACTATTATTTCTATCTGTGCATCAGTTTTTAGAAATTAGTCAGGAGTTTATCTGGTCTCTGATATAATGTGCATTGAAGACATAATTCTAGTTTTCATATCTTTGTCCCTGTATAATGAAGCTTATTAAAATATTTGTCCTTGGGGGCACAAAGCTCAATCAAGGTTGTGTTTCTATTAATTGCTACCGTTTCAATAAACCTTATACATTCCTATGTGTCCTCATATTGAACAATGTAGATATCATGGAGTGTTGAGGATAAAAATATTTGAACTGCTGGCTTTTCCTTTTCTGACTGATTGTATATTTACCTTTCAGGTTTCTTTGCACATGCCAAGGTTGAATCTGTAAAATCTAAGGAAGCAGCTGAACAGCGGATGCTTAAAAAGAAAGGCTGGTTTCCATTTAGATGGTCAATGAGAATGTTATGGTCATATCAATTTCTTTCAATTGAATTACCTCCTTTTGTTTTTTCTATTTTTCTTATGTGCTTAGATCCTTCTTATCTGTGCTTAAGTGATTATTCTTCTTCTTGGCGTCCATTTGCTGCTGTCACCTTATTGTAGTTTCTTTTCTTATCAGACTGAGATTGTTGTTGCCGCTCTTGTCTTTGCTCCTTTTGCTCTCCTCTTTGAAAGGTATTCCCCTCCCCCCCCCCCCCCTCTCTCTCTCTCTCTCTCTCTCTCTCTGTTCTTTGCTCTATGAGAGAAGGTTTTAAACTAATCAGACTATGTTATTGACTATAACAAATGTACAGGAAAGTAAGGCCAAGGATGACCACTTCTGTCTTCTTGAAGATAATGTTACTGGGCTTGTTGGAGTAGTTAATTTATCTTTTCACCTCAAAAAGCAAATCCTTATAAATTAATTTAATTATGCTTTAAAGGTGAATCTAATGCATGTATGTAATGTTTTTACTCTTATTTTTGTGTAATTGTAATCAGGCCTGTGATAGACCAGAACTTGTTCTATACTGGAATGAAGTACACAACAGCTACTTTTGCCACTGCCATGTGTAACATTGTTCCTGCCATGTTTTTTCTAATGGCTTGGATACTCAGGTAAATTACCTATGGATTTTTTTATCATGTGGAATTTTGTTATGTATTAAATAAGGTAAAATATATGTGTCCTCATATTGAACAATGTAGATATCATGGAGTGTTGAGGATAAAAATATTTGAACTGCTGGCTTTTCCTTTTCTGACTGATTGTATATTTACCTTTCAGGTTTCTTTGCACATGCCAAGGTTGAATCTGTAAAATCTAAGGAAGCAGCTGAACAGCGGATGCTTAAAAAGAAAGGCTGGTTTCCATTTAGATGGTCAATGAGAATGTTATGGTCATATCAATTTCTTTCAATTGAATTACCTCCTTTTGTTTTTTCTATTTTTCTTATGTGCTTAGATCCTTCTTATCTGTGCTTAAGTGATTATTCTTCTTCTTGGCGTCCATTTGCTGCTGTCACCTTATTGTAGTTTCTTTTCTTATCAGACTGAGATTGTTGTTGCCGCTCTTGTCTTTGCTCCTTTTGCTCTCCTCTTTGAAAGGTATTCCCTCCCTCTCTCTCTCTCTCTCTCTCTCTCTCTCTCTCTCTCTGTTCTTTGCTCTATGAGAGAAGGTTTTAAACGCAACTTGTACTATAACAAGGTTCTTGGTAGATCATACTAAAGGAATGGGTTACCAAAGACCAAATCTCATACTAAAATAATAATAATAATAATAATAATAATAATAATAATAATAATAATATCGCTACTCCATGAATAAGCAACTTGTACTATAACAAGGTTCTTGGTAGATCATACTAAAGGAATGGGTTACCAAAGATAAAATCTCATACTAAAATGCAAGAGTTTACACATGAATGTATCTACTCAATGAACTTGACATTCTGCAATGCCTCACAGAATTGGAGGGCTTTTCGCATTATATAAGGCTGATTTGAACTCATGATGCCCAAGTCACTAGAGAGCAACCATATCGCTACTCCATGAATAAGCAACTTGTACTATAACAAGGTTCTTGGTAGATCATACTAAAGGAATGGGTTACCAAAGACCAAATCTCATACTAAAATGCAAGAGTTTACACATGAATGTATCTACTCAATGAACTTGACAGTTGTCCACTACAGGTTGCTAACATAAATGACTAAACTAACAAGCATTGTTTATCCAATTTATTTGTCTTATTCCCAGACTTACACCAGCTTTAGTGCATCAATGAACCAGGTCCAGGTATATTAATGGACAATGGTAATGAGAACTGCAATGAGGAAGTAGGTACTAAATTCAATAATGACAATTGCTAAAATTAAGCAGGTAGATCATCTATATAGCAATTAGCAATTAGTCTATATAGCAATTGTTGATAAGCAGGCATATGCCTCGGGAAGGGTAGCCAGGGTAATAAGGCTCCCATAGCTCTGTTCACCCTGATAATTTCATTTTGTGGTTATTATTGTCTGCTTTAGCATATTACATTAGTTGGAAAGGGACTCTTTAGCATTCAAAATCATTTTATTTGTCATGACATAAAGGGACTCTTTGGCATCCAAAATCATTTTATTTGTCATGACGTACTGTAAATATTCATTCACCTCACACAGTTTTTAGTCTTTATTGTCTTTCATGTTGCAAAGAGTATTATGTATATAGACACAAGTGGTCAGTGATATGTAGATTGTAAATGACCAAGTGGTCAGTGGTCAGTGATATTATTTAAATTTCAATTGAAAGGGAGTTAAAAGAAGGGCAAATTACCTTTCAGTGGTGACTTTTAAAGATTATTACAATTTCATGAAAAGTTTATAATTTTAATTATTAATATTTATAATATTTGTCATGAAGAAGAAGGGCTGACCTGATACACTATGACCAGTAGTTTGTTTGTCATATGAAAGGTGGAAGTGGAAAAATTGTCAACACTTGGAATTTTAGCAATGCTACTCAGTCTAAAGTTGGTTCAAGTTACATCGTAATTGAATTTAATTTTTCGAAGTTAGTATTCATCTTGCTAACCTACAGCAGAGCATAGAAGAAGCTTATAAAATTAAAAACTATGGCTGTGTGCTTAGAGAATCAGCTTAGGTCTTTTATGGCCTGTATGCGTATAACTATTGAACCATCACCGCTCTAGCAGAATTTTTTATATTAGTATATAAAATAATTCTGTGATGAGAAGATTGTATTATCATTCCTGAATATTTCAAATTTTAGATAACAATCTTAGTGGCTGCTGAAGGACTACATGAACTGGCCACTATCAATGGCTGTGGAGACTTGAAGGAAGCCTTGCAAAAGCTAGCTTCTTTCCCTTCAAGAAGAACACTAGTAAGAATAAAAATAATCCCTGACTAAAAACCTCTGGATTATGTTTCTTCCATGTCTAGCAAGGAATTGGTATTGTTTTCATGAAACTTTAATGGCCCTGTTTCATTTACTAATCACCCTTTGTTTTATATATTTTATTTTAAGTGCAAGGTTGTTCTTTGATATTGGAAATAAGATTTGTATTATTAGATGTAGTGCACCCTACATCTAATGGAAATAAGATTTGTATTATTGATTTTATTCCCCATTATGTTAACCACTGAAAAGTTTGGTTAAACTTAGTAATAACATTCTATAGGTGAATTACGTATGTCTCCATTGAGTTAAACCAAGTATGGCTATGTCTACCGTTGCAATTCACATCCTCGGTGATGTGCCTTCCGCTCCACTTGTTGATATTGTTGCTTCAAAAACTCATTTTCTGCTGGGTAGCTTTGCTTGGTAAGATTGTCACAAAGGAGGCTGCAGTACATAATCTGCTGTTATAGTGATAAATTAAGCTTGGAGGGTATAGTGTGTTGTGCTGTCTTAAAATGATGGTTTATAGATTGTGTTTTGGTTTCTTCTTTTTTTTTTTTTTTTTTTTTTTTTTGTTGGGGGTGATGTGAATACATTCCAATTGAACATGTTGTGGATGTTATTTTCTCATGAATTCAAGATCTGTTATATTTTTTTAATTCTGTGTTTAGATGTAATTTATTCATTCATGTAATTGCTTGATATTAGAATTTAAAATATATCTGTTTGATATCAAATGATAATTCTGTTCACATGCTTCTCACAAACCTGCTGGGGCAAAAATTTCCATTAATATTTGGTTGACATGGATTATTTCTAGGCTGAACTTAGAGCAAGTGTTTTTGAGGCAATTGAAGAAGAAGATAGGACAATAGAAAAGGAAGAAGGTTTGCCTCCTGCACTATTGGGTAGCTGCAATGACTGTGCAAAACAACTTCATGCTTCACCTTCAGGTTCGTCTTCAAATCTATTATTTCTCCTTTTTATTTATTTACTATTTTTTTAATTATTTTTTATCATGACTTTGAAGCTGTTGGGTGTTTATATTTTATAGGCTTAATACTTTCATAATTTATTTATCTTATGCTCCTGAAAGTTGTCTTTTGTATGACCATTGGATTATTGATCTCTTCTTTATAAAGTATTATATATATGTATGACCATAATGTGTCAGGTAGTGGGAATGTGAATTGACTAATTGAAATACATGTCACGGACACTTATATGGAAGAGACTAATTCAAAAAACCGAGGAAGGGTGCAATTATCCATAAGAAAATAAATGATGTTGTTGATAGGTATGCTTATATATCAATTATCAAATTCAATTCATCAAATGTAGTATGCTTGTCACAAAAAGTTATGATATTTAATGGCATCATCTCATTTTATTTTTGATTCCGGCAATTCATTGGACATAATGGTGTCGTCTCCTTTTTACCTTTGGATAAATTACACAGTAAAACATAGAACAAATAGAAATTATGCTCTTGGATATATGTCTGATCTCATCATTTGGGGCTACTAATTTTGAGTGTGCATTTACTGGTTTGTTCAGTTATAATGTAACTATTTTAGGCAAATTTTCATCAAGTTTTTCTTTCATGGGCAATGGTTGCTTGCTTATCTTTTACTGAAAAAGTTGGGTTGGGTTCATCTGCCGACACTGGAAAGGGGAAGAGTAAGATGTCAAAGCACGTAACAGATGGTTATCATTTGGTTAAGGGAAAATCCAGTCACCCAATGGAAGATTATGTTGTTGCTGAATTCAAGCAAGTTGAGGAGCATGAGCTTGGTCTATTTGCAATATTTGATGATCATTTGAGCCATGACATTCCTGATTATCTACGGTCTTATTTGTTTGTTAATTGATGAGAAAAAAAACTCAGGTCCAATGAATGTAGTTGATGGAAGGGAACGTGTAGAGACCTGGTTTGACTTGTGGAAGATTAAGTGAAAGGCAATTCCTCTTTATGGCTTAACCAACATAATTGGGCTAATATTTCTTGTACAAAATCGAATCTCTAACGGTGGAATTCAGGTTTTGCATATTTTTCTCTTTTGTGGATTGTGGATACTATGATATATCGACATGGTTAGTTTTTGACTGCGTGGATAGAATTTGGCTTCGAGGTGAATATCTGAGTGGATTCTAATTTTCCAAAAAAAAGGAATCAATCATATCGTTGTGAACATGGCATGTGTTATTATTCCATTGATTTTTTTGCTTTACTCGCAGTGGCCAATGCCCTAGATTTAATCTTGTATCGGTTTTTCTTTTTTTTTTCCAAGTGATGAAAGTGCCACAATCTCAGGTCCATTCCTTCAAGAGGATGTATTATCTCTGAAAGGCTTGGAATTCATCCCTGAACAGGCAGAGCCAGCTGAAACTGCCCCAGAGCTTGCAATGGCTAGTCCATCTCCCCTACTGTCCTAGAGCAAAAGCCAACTGACAAAAAAGCTGTGAAACCAAAGTGGCTGAGACTGTGATATGACTCTACATGTGGGCTCCTATTTCCTTTTTGGATCTTTGGATCCTTGTTGAACTGGCATATACTTCTCTGTTCTGATTCTAAAAAGCTTCAATGCCTAACACTTGGATGTTTCTTCTCATGGCAATCCTTATGTTGTTTACATTGACCTTTCAAGTTATCAGTACTATACATGTGATAGGAAATAATGAACCGACCTTTCAGATACTAATGTCAATAGTTGTTTTATATTGCTACGAGTTTCGTTTCCAATCTCCTTTCTATATGTTTGCTTCCTTTCGGTATTTGTTTTCGTGGCTTGAATGAGTGTATTTTATCTCTTGGTTGGTCACGATTCATTAGTAGATAATCAGGAATGTCATTACCAAAAGCTACCATGAATGAGGTACTAGTTGGTCACGATTCATAGTCGCGACAAATAAATTATTTTTTTTCGCAAAAAATGATAATTGCCGACCAAGAGTTTTGGTCGCAAAAAATACATCTATTGCCGACCAAAAATTTTGTTGGTCGTGGAAACTCACTTTTGCCAACCAATAGTTTTGGTCGCGAAAAGTAACAATTGGCGACCAAATTAATTTTGGTCGCAGAATGTCACAATTGGCGACCAAAAAATTTGGTCGCGAAATGTCACAATTGGCGACCAAACTTTGTGGTCGCGAAATGTGTCAATTGGTGACTAAGAAATTTGGTCGGCAAAAGGCAACTTTTCGCGACCAAAGTGTTTTAGTGACAAAATGGATTAGTCGCAGTAAATAAATATTTAGCGACCAAAAATTTAGTCGGCAAATGCAACTTTTCCCGACCAACGAAAATTTTGGTTGCGAATTACTTTCCGCGACCCTCAATTGGCGACCAAACTAGCGATCAAAAAAATTGGTTGCGGATAACTTTTGCCGACCAAAAAGAGACTTTTAGCGACCGATTTTTTTGTTGCTAAAAGTATTAATTCTTGTAGTGACATATTATCAAAGACCTTTTCGATCATAACTGATCATAACCAAAATAATAATCACAATAGGTTATAACTAAGTTAACCAACATCACAATGAGTCATAATCAAAGGTCACAACAGACATAATTGGGGCATATGACACACACCGTTTTAAAGGTGTATGTTATAAAATTTCCCTTTTTGAATTTTGAATTTTCAAATTACTAGAAAATGCACAAAATTATGACTGTAATATTGAATCCTAGTTTATTTCTCATTCTTGAATTGGAATGTGATAATTTATGTCGATTGATAAGAAAATTTTGCTCACGTCTTGCCTTCTGGAAATATAATTCTAGTTTTGGATTATAAATTCAATATGTAAGTAAATTCAAAAATAACTCTGGCTAAGGGTTTTAGTTAAAGTCTGAAATACTAAGCACTTTTGGCTTTGAACCTAAATTAAAAGAAAAGAAAATGGTAAATATGGCTCTTTTTGTATATTCAAGAAATTAGTTTCTTATCCCATGATTTTTCTTAGAAACCAAATGAGTTTTTATTTGAGCACAAGTTTAGATGTGTCAAACCTGAACTATTAAACATATTCACACTATATTAAAATACAAACAAAACGTTTTTTTTTTTTTTTAAAGGAAAAACTGCCACATAAAATATTCCAGTGACAAAAAAACTACAATAATTAGAATTTTTATTATCAAGATAAAAAAACTCCCATTGTAATTCCTATTCTGCCACTGTTGGTAATAACAATAAATTACTTTTATGGAAATTGTAAAGAATTGATTCATATGATATCAATTTTTTCAATTAGTCACATGTTGGATTTTAGGAGAAACAAATTTAAGGAAATATACATGTATGCGATGTGTCTAAAAAATTGTAAAATTTATTATCCCACATGAAAAATTACATATGAGGTGAGTTTGAATAAAATACAGTTAGGTACATCACTTTTTTGTGTTAGTGATTAGTGTGGAGCAATGTTCCATGAACATTTAACAATTGAGAGCTACTATACAACACATATTTTTTCACATGAATTGCTTATTTGTTAATAACTATTTCACACTTCATTTCATTTAATTATATGCCGTATATATATAGTTGCAACGATGTCGAAAGATGACAAATTATTTCTAGAAGACGATGAAATATGAGAAGGAAAGGGGGAAAAAAAAAAACAACAATTGGAGAAAACAAAATCATACAATAGTTAAAATAGTAGAGTGGGAAAGAGAAAGGTGGGTAAAGGTGACAATGATGAGACTATCAACTGCTTGAGGATGAAGAATGGCAAGTCTTTTGATTCTCAAACTATTGAGGCAATACATGTGTGTCTAATATTTTATTGTATTCTTTAATAAAATGTCATTTCTCTATTTTATTTTATTTTTTACTTGTTATATTGCTTGTGTTATTTCCTTTTATTTAATTTAATTTTTTTTTACACTAATAATTCATTTTTATGTTATGACATGATATTCATATGGGTCGCGGTAAGAAAACAATTGGTCTGTATCTTGCCTAGTAGCTTCATGAACACCATAGGGAAGAGAGAAATATCACCGATGAAGATATACACTTACTCTACCATGACAGCCTTTAGCAACACAAGTTAATCATCCAGAGAGCACACCTGAGGTTTCAGCCCAACCTACCCATTTTCACACCTTATATACTAGGTTCGATCAGGTCCCTACCTTAGCATCTCAACCTAAGCAAAATTCAAGCCCAGTTACTATCACTAACAGTGGATATGAGAAATATATGACCCTTTACATATACTTAGAATTTATTTACTAAATATTTATTTAGTGCATTTGTATTTTATGTCGACTAACTTGAATAAAATTGTGGTCGTAATAGCATCAATTCCAGTTTTGAACAAAAAGCATATATGAGGCTCAACTTGAGGAAAGAATGTGGAGTGGATTAGAAAGAAATGTGGTAATTGAATACCCGTTACACTTAACAGTCTGACCAAAGCAATAGAAGGGGATTTATCCACGTCACTATCAGTTGTTCTTCGTCGATTAATTCAAGTTCATGCCCCAATTCGAAAAGATGGATGAATAGTTATTGCTTTCAGGGTCAGAGACAATGTTACAAGAGTTGGGTTAATTTGATTAATACGTATTATATATTCAACATGTTATTCATCTTAATCGTAATGATATATTTTTATATTGAATTTTATTGTTGACCAGGCTTGAAGCATAGTCCAATGCAAGGTGTTATGCAGATGTTGGCTGCAAAAAAGGGGGATAGATCTAGCTTCCAAGGTTAGTTCCAAGCAACAGTATTGAGGAGGACGGGTGTAGAGGGAGGATAAAACTTCTCTCGATTGAAATAGAGGTAAATTTAACATCTAATTAAACTGATTTATTTTATTTAACGTGAATGCCAACTTAAAATTATATAAACTTAGTAGATGCAATACACTTCTATAACATTGTAAAACATAACACCTTAGGTTTGAAAATGGGCATTATCGTGAAATAGCCATCGAAATAATAAGGAATCGATAGGAACACCTTAGTAAGGAAAATGTCTCTTGCAGCAACTCACGGAGTAGGCACAAGGCTCTTGGTTTTGAAATTAATCTCAAACATGCATTTTTTGAATACTTTGTCTTGAAAATAAGTGTTTGGAGGGGGAAAATCATGAAATAACCACGAAAATAGTTGATAGTCTGTTTGAATACGTTAGTAAGAATAAAAGTAACTTGTAGAAACTCATAGAACAACCACGGGACTCCTCATTTTAAAGTTAAGCTCAAACTTGCATTTGTCGAACACTTGAGCTTGAAAATTAGCACTTAGAGGGAAAATTGTGAAATAGCCTTAGAAATAATTGGAAATAAGTATGAATAGCTTAATAAACATAAAAGTAACTTGTTGAAACTCACGGAACGATCATGGGCTATAGATATTAGTCATAAAGAAATTAACCCATCACCAATCCTTAAATTATATTAGTCATAAAGAAATTAATTGAGGATCCAAAGTGGCAACAAATAATATATCAATCCAAATCCTTGAAAATGAGTTGATAACATTTGTAAGAATAGTTGTTGTTGTGTTTAGGGTTCATGTAAATTATGGATTTTGCTATTTTTGTGTTTTTCCAACTGGGATTATAAAAATATACTTATATATTTAATGGACCCTACTTTTACATATATATACATTAACAAAAATTTAATTATACCATTGCAGCATACATTCACTCTCTAAATTAACAAACACTTAACACACATAAATGGATTTCACTTTTCACTCTTTTTGTCATATAACACACATTTTAACACACTTTTTTAATTATACCATTAGAGATACTCTAAGATAGTCCGTTACAAATAATACTGTAGTTTGTAGCTAAGTAAGTGCTAGAGCTGTCAAAGATATTAGGAAAAATTACAATAATAATAATAATAATAATAAATTGAGTTTTATAACAAAATAAATCTTAAATTTTTAATTTTATCAATTTAAATTCTGAACTTTTTATTTGTTCATTGTGTTTAATAATTAAAATACTCTTTTTTTGGGTCAATTTTACTAAACGAAAAGAAAAAAATAATTTAAATTGAAAATAAATAAAAAAATTAGGATTTAAATTAATAAATTAAAATTTCAAATGTTTATTTTATTTGGAAAATTGCACATCAGTACAAGTTTTCAAAAAAAAAAAAAATTGCAAATAGGTAAAAAAGTTTATCAATTTTAATAATTAAAGTTATAAATTTTTTTATGAATTTGTAAATATTTTGTAAAAGTATCATATATTTACAATTTTTTCATTTTATTATAAGGCTAAAATTATGATTTTCATTTTATTTATTTTTTGTAAAATTATGAATTTTTTCATTTTATTAATTTTTTTTTTTTTTAAGAGCATTGCAAGGAGCCCCAGATATTATTACACAATCATTGCTGGTATACACATTAGGCGCATGACTGATGATGATGCAACTGCTGATCAGTCCTGCTCTTAAGACTGAACTCCTAATCAATATTGAAAGTCGCAAAATGAGTGACTCAAATCAATACAATGGGGCTCCTTGGAATGCTCTAATTCAGTTTTTGAACTGGACATTAGCCCCCAGTTTATATATTGATTCAGGGAAGTTAAATTACTCACAAGTTCTTTTGAGAAGTGTGTGTTTTATTTAATTTTAAATTTGTTTTAGATAAATTCAAAAATTTTATATCTATTTATTTTCTTCTTTTTCTCTACATCTTAATTTTTCTCTTTATCTCTCTTTCTTTAATATTCGGCGAAAATCACGACCATGTTTTTCTTTTTTTCTTTTTTTTTCTTTCTCTTTTTGATTTACAGTCACGAGCGACTGACGATCACCATTGATTGGGATTCACTGGCAATCACTGAGCACTGACTCCTTATGTCACAACCCCAAACTCGCCTCTAAAAGTTCGGGCATGACCTATGCAGAAATAGTCATATAACCTGGTATATACACATAACATAGGGGCCTGAACGGAAGCATCGATATCATAGAGATATATATAAGAAAGTTGGACATCCATTGAGCTACTACTACCATGCCAGGATCACAGATATAGTATAAGACGAATAGACATGAGGGGTACACATTTGGAGCTATATATATTTAAACATAGACATATACAGAACCAGCCCCAAGGATGGGCGTATGACAAAAACATTAACTACATTATATTCTAAGTCAATAACTATGTAAGCCATCGTCTAGCAAAACACTTTAAAAATATACGGCTTCGACCAAGTGCCTGGTTAAGCTTAGGCTGGACAGGACTAGGACCGACCTCCAGGTTGATTACCTACAGAAACAAACACAACATAGAGTGAGTCAGGCTCAGTGAACAATAGTACTTAAACGCGACAATACACCATTAACATTGTGACACATATAAAAGCGTAAGTAATACGGAAATCATGTAATGAGTCTGAATCTGTACACATTTACCGAACAACCTTTTCAGTTCACAAGTTCACAGATTGGCCCTTGGCCTGAAGGGTTCATATGATTGCAAATTAGCCCTTTGGCTTCATAGTGTCATAACTTAAATTCATGGTTTCACAATTCGGCTCTCGGCCCCTTAATTTCATATTTCACAAGTTGATTCTCGGCCTCATGGGCCCACATTTCACAAGTTGGCTCTCGGCCACATAGAGTCATATTCACCATTTCTTTCGGTGTTTCCATAGTTTCACACATAACTTCACAAGTTCCTTTGGTACTTTCACAACCTCATACTGTTTTCAAATTTCATAATTTCACATTTCTTCCCAAGTAGCATATATCTTAAATACACGTTAATAACAATAACACTTAGCATGATTAAAGTACATCTAGTACTATTACTCACTGTGGTGTTGCGGGGCACTAGATCCTCCTGAAGCGTGCCCTACACATGCACAAAGATACAAATTAGTTCTCCTTTTTCTTGTTAAATCAATTCTTGATTCATTTTACTTCGACTAAATTAACGAACATTATAACAACATCAATTGCAGGTTTCGACAACATTAGAGTATCCAGCACACAAAACGGAGCAACCCGCATTTTTCAGCCTGGGCCGCACGTGCGGCTAGGATTCCCGCACGTGTGGCAAAGTCTCCCACACGTGCGGCAGTGATGCCCCGCACGTGCCTTTTTAGCAGTGTTGAACACCAAAATTTGCCATTTTTCCCACACGTGCGGCTGGGGTTCCCGCGCGTGCGGCGATTCTGCACAAAAAATTCCAAAAATTCTGCATAATTCCCTTCTTTTGTAGATATGTTTAGAGCCTCAAAACCCAACTATAAATTGTTAATGTAAAGGCCCAAATGCATATGAATAGGATTCAAAATACATACTTCATTTGAATATAAGTTTAGATCTTTAATCTACAACTCATAACACACTCAATTTCATGAGATTCCTACCATTACACACATATATAGACACATACACATAAGCTATGCTATATATTTGATTCCAAGCAAGTCAATTGAAAGAAAGAGTGTAACTTGTGAATTACAAATAAAGAAGGGTATCTTGTGAATTACACACACATAGCATCACAATCCCAACCCTCCCATGACAAGATTATGGAGATGTCTCACACCAATTAGGAAAAGAAGAATTGTAGGAGTTAAAATTTACATACCTTACACTTAAATTTGCAAATCTCCAATCTTCTTGATGCTCCACTCTCACTACCTTTCAAAGCTTCTCTCCCTTAATCTTTTCCCTTAGGAACTATTTTAACTTAGAAGGTTTTTGATCAAATGGCCCAAGAGCACATATATATATATATATATATCTTATAAAGAGTGAATAAGACAAAATCCAATCGTTTAATCATTCCCAAATCAAATTTCTGCAAACATGCTTATTATTACCTAAAAATGATGCTGTTTCCAAATATGAAATCAGTTTCAGATTACCAAGTCTCTAAGACTCAATTTCTGATTTACTCATTCTAGGTGTGACAGATGCTTTCCTTACCTAACAGATACAAGTTCAATTCATAAGAGGTTTATACTCAACTTAAGTTCTCATGGAGTTTCACATTAAGCATTTGAAAACACAGAATAAAAGAATACAAGATATCACAATCACATACGAGGGTCGAGTTATTACACCTTACTTCGTGCTCACAGATGGATAGAGAGATGAGTTTCCAACGGAAAAGATGAGTAGATCTATTCAAATCTGATGTAGATCTACTCAAATCTACATCAGATCTGAGTATATATATATATCAGATCTTGCTAGATTTAAATCAAAAATAGTTGTCGGAGCATAAGTTTCTCTCTATATCTATCTTTTTTCTTCGATCTCTCAATTTTTTTACTTCTTTTTTTTTTAATTTTATTTTTTGTATTACACACTTTTGTTTTCCTATTTTAATAAAGAAAATTTTCAAATTCTGAACAAATTGTTTTCGAATTTTAGTTAATGGCAGTTAAAACTGTAAAATTTTACAGTTTCAATTTTTTTAGTGCTAAATTTTACAGTTTTATAACATGTTTTTCAGTTTGATTAATATGTATAAATGCTTAATAAAATCTTACTTTGAAACTGTGACATTTTACATTTTCAAATGTAACTTTTCAGTTTGATCAATTTGAGATTATTTGTTTAAAACCTACGGAAAATAAAAATAACATATGTTTTCTTTTTTTCTTTTTTTTCTTTTTTTTTTTCATTATTGCTGTTTGTTGTTACATTTTTTTGTTCTCTCAGCTTATCAATATTTAGCACATTTTGTTATTTTTTTCGCTCTAATTTCTCAATTTATTCATTTTTTTTTCGGCAATATTTGAACATTCTGGTGAGTCTCCAATTATATTCTTGACGTCCCGTGAACGTTCTAGACATTCCAGTGACTTCTGGTGATGTTCAGAACACTCCAGCAATATTCTAGCAATTTTCTGGTGATATTCTGGCGTCTTCCCAGTGATGTTGAATATTCCGACGAGTCTTTGGTGATCGTCTGACAGAAGTCCAGTAGTGATAATATGTAACATCTTCAAAAAAAAAAAAATTATTTTTAAAAATAAGATTTTTTGATAACAATTAAAAATATGTAAGACTAATTGGTGCAAGTTTTCAAATTAGATGGGTTTTAAATTTTATCTATGGGACCTATCGGTAAGTTCTCTTTAAAATAATAATAATAATTAAAAAAAGCACCATTCACTATATTGCCCAAAATACTTTTTGGGTATGGGCCCTTGAGTTAAAAACTTCATTGAAGCCCAGTTTCTAAACAAATTTTCTTATTGGGCCGAAAGATAAAAACTGTAAAATCAGGCATTGACATCATTCAAAATGTCAAAAAGCTAAATAAGAATAGAATGCAATTGGAGGGTGATTCTATTTGCACTCAAAAAATTATTGAATACGTCAAATTTCTTAATATATTCTATTAAATTATTTAAAATTATAATTTACTCTCAATACAACCTATATTTTTTTTCCTAAATTACTCTTTAAGGTACACCCAAATAATAAACAAATTAAAAATCCCAAATTACACCATTTAAAAACCCTTTAAAAAACCCTTAAATAGATTTCTTATTATAGCCATTTCTTTTCTTCACATACAGGAAGCTATTCCTTTTGTTTACATATAGGAAATGACGACATCAACGGGGGAGAACAATAAAACATATGCCTATCTTCATCACTTCCTTCTCACTCTCTTCCAATCTGATTATATTAATATATAACAATATCAAATATATATATATATATATGCACACATTCATTTGAATAGTCTGGAACAAGCTAGGGTAACAATTAAAATACGGAACATCTCCTAATTTAACCAAATGAACCCATTGTGGTAATACCACTTCCTGCTAGCCCAAAAATTGAAACATGATAGCTTTGATACCAAGTTGTAACGCCCTCAAATAAATGACATAAGATAACCGACTAACCCATCCATCAAACAATTCCAAGGTCGTTTAACAATCTCTAAATTTGTGTTTCTTTTATGTAAGAGGTTTGCAAAAGAGATCCACATGAATTACACATTCAAACTCTCCTAAGTTGAATCCATAGCATGTGCGACCATACAATAACAAGAGATAAACAACAAGGAAATGCCTCAAGAGCGACAAGTTCCATGGCTCAAGCGTGGTTACATAAAAGTTGTTAATTAACCCATACAATTTAAGCCATTAGCTTGTCAGAAATAATCACAAATAAAAAGAGTCTCTTACTCCCAAAAGACTTTCCACGTCCTCAACTAGGCCGGATCGCTACATCTTTTCCTGCACAAATCCACTAGAGGTGAGCACAAAGCCCAACAAAGGTATTTTCACAAAGTATATATGCTTAAGCAGTATGATACACACACACACACACATATATATATATATATATAAATGCAATGTCATGCCATGCTACAAAATCAAAATCTTTGTTCTTTTTAAAAGAAAATCAGATGCCATGATTCTTTAAATAATTACTTACTCATCTCAATAAATTTCAAGAAGACGAGGTACTAAATGCGACTCAGGCAAATCCCCAAGGCTAGTGTCTGCAAGTAGGCGTATCAAGCACTACCAAATCCTACCTTATCGGCTTCTAATCGGAGGGCTTAGGCACCCACATGCGTGTGTTTCTGGTCTTACACCAAGGACACTCAGGCCAACTTAATTCTCAACTACACCATCTAACTAGATATCACACCATATTTACCTCGAAAACACTTCAATAGCCACAATTGTTAACATAATCCTTTCCAAGGCATAGCCATAGTTAAACTATATTTTCAAACTATGTAAAAAGAATGGATTGAAATGCAATGATTTAGTTTTGAAATACATGATTTCTCTACAGTTCTCAACATTTGGTCACATAATAAGAATATGATATTCAATATCTATATATGTTCATACTCCAAAAATTCATATCAATTCCATACCCATGTGACATATGACATTCTTTCATATTCACAATCAACATTCGTTTTCGTTTTCATATTCTATACATATGCACAGCATGTTATCATAATTTCTCAACAACAACTCTTATCCCTTTCATGGTATCACAACAACAGAACAACATGAAGAAGATTTCTTCATTTTCTCAAGGGATTTCATCAATAATTTCATGGATATTTCACAAATTTCACTTTGTCCTCAAATTGCCTCAAAACCTAGGGTTTGATCAAAAGATGGGTTTTTTTCTTCATTTTCAAAATATGTTTCTTGCATGTACCTCTAAGTGGTGCATAGTTCACAAATAATTTATCTTGGGCCAAAATTATAAGAAGAACACCATTTCTCTAACATTCTCTAGAGCCAACAGTTCAAAACTCAAAACCTAAACTTAAAATCATAGCAAAATGGACAAGACATGCCAAAATCATACATATAACTCAAAGAAACTCTCTACCCCAAGATTTGAGAAGAAAAGATGAAAAGCTTCGAAATCAACGACTTTGAAATATGATCTCCACCACACACAACGTAGCCCTTGATGAGCTCTCCAAAATTAAAGAAGGTACCAGGGTCAAAATCTCAACGAATATGGAGAGATCAAGGAAGTATATGAGGTAGGTGAAGGGTTTCTAGAGATAGAGATGAGAGAAAAGAGAGTGAGAGTGAGAGTGAGAGTTAATACAGAGAGAGAGAGAGAGAGAGAGAGAGAGAGAATGTGATGCAAAAAATGAAATAAAAGTGTGTAAGGGCTCAATTTTTAAGTGATTAGACACATTGTTTGGAGCAGACTGTAGGCAGACCGCTCGAGCGAACAATCTTGCACTTGAGCGATCAATTCAAATCTAAGACCACTCAAACGAACAATATTGCGCTCAAGTAAAAAATGCCAACTCCTAGAATCTCTCTCATTCTTGCAAAAGACTGCTCGAGTGATGAAACCTTCGCTCAAGCAAAGAATACACATTCCCAGAAGTTCAGACTGTAAAACGAGATACTGGAATGGTTACCAATCTTAAAAGATAGAGGTTGTTTCCTCTTGCTGGCATAACTCTTTTGTTGGCTTTGAGCCGTAACCAATCTCTTTCGGATGAGAGCAATTTTCTTGGTTGTCTCTTGGACTAGCTTTGGGCCCAACATCGGTGCATCACGTACCTCAGCCCAACAAACTGGTGATCTATAAGGTCAGCTATACAAGGCTTCAAAAGGTGCTAACTTGATACTCGTTTGATAACTATTGTTATTGGCAAACTCAATCAACGGTAGGTGTCTCTCCCATGACCCTTTGAAATCTAGGACACAAGCTCTAAGCATATCTTCCAAAATTTGTATAGTATGTTTGGATTGCCCATCAATTTGATGATGAAAGGTTTTGCTAAAGGTCAACTTAGTTCCCAACGCCTCTTGAAGGCTTTGCCACAACTGGGCGGTGAAATGAGAATCTATATCTGAAACAATGGTTATCGGGACCCCATGAAGTCAAACTATGTCTCTAATGTACAACTCTACCAAATAATCAAATGAGTCGCATGTGCGCATAGGAATGAAGTGTGTAGACTTAATCAACCTATTGACTACCACCCTGTAAACACCGAATTTTTGACCGCCCTTAAGACTTGGGTGTTACTGATGGTTTACTTGGTGTTGAAAGTTGTGCAGTGCAAAGGTTCGGTTTTTTTGGCAAGGAGAGAGTCAAATCCCAACCTTACACCCCATTTTGAATGGTTTTTAGACCTTAAAACCCTCTCTTTCAAAATATTTTTGAAAAATGATTCTACGATGTTCCGACGCTCGCATTTTGTTAAATGTTGCGCTTTTCGGTAAACCGAGTGAGAACAAAGTAGAAATGAATGAAAGAGAGATGAAATCTCTGAAAAATATTTCAAAACACCTTGTTTAGGGGTTTGGAGTTGAAGAAAAGAAAGGAGGAGAGAAGCAAACTAGTTTGAGAGAAGTTCGACATGAATCTGGGTAGGATCGAAACTGAGCGGCTTCACCAAAACAGGCATAAATTTTTGCACAGTTGGAATTTTGATGCAAGGCTGCCACCATTGGAAAGCTTAGTTCTAGGGCTTCAATTTGGACACTTGCCAGCCACTTTTTGGCCTTCCTATCCACTTGCCATCCACTTTCCTTCCCGACTAGCCACTTTTTTTGGTCGACCAGCCATATTTTCTGGTCTGCAGACCAAAAAAGTGGTCTGCAGCTATGCCACTACCTTCTTCTCTCTGTGCAGACTCTTTTCCCCCCCTTGTCGACCAGTTGTTCTTCCTATAGACCACTTTTTCTGGTCGGTCGACTAGTGTAAGTAGCTGGCCGACCACTTCAACAGGTCGGCAGCTTTCCTGCACTTTCTACAGATATTTTTCTTGTCAGTTGTGCCAACTGTTGGGCACAAAAAGCATCCTCCATACACGTGTATGGAGTGATTGCTTGGAGCTCCAAACTTGTTCAAGAAGCTTGATGCTTGGTTTCCTATAAAAGAGAGCCTCCTCCCTCTTGTCTCAGGTTCAGAATTTTGCGTTGGAGATATAGATACATCTCTATCTCTATATTTCTTCCTTTGCTCCATATTTGTACTTGAAAGTGTAGTTTCTTCACACTTTTGCACAAAAACACCTAGTGAAACACCACACTCTTGTTGCTGAGGTACCTGA
Organism: Camellia oleifera; assembly: GCA_022316695.1. Taxonomy (NCBI): domain Eukaryota; kingdom Viridiplantae; phylum Streptophyta; class Magnoliopsida; order Ericales; family Theaceae; genus Camellia; species Camellia oleifera. The sequence goes on from CM039314.1 coordinate 89,475,379, forward strand.
GGGTCTTGTTTGGACTCAAGAGTTGGTTTTTAGCTTACAAAGGTTGCTGGAGTGGCTGCTTTATTCTTGTTCTTTGAGGGTGAGTCACTAGTCCCTTAAAGCTTTGTTTTTGTTTAAGTACTTAGCCTTATTTGAATGCTTCTCTTGGCTTAGCTTTCAACTGTACAAAGCTTCATTTTCAAGTGTTTGAAATGTTTGTTTAAGGCTTTGTTTGTGTTGGGGGTGGTTTACCTCCTTTGGTGGCTTGTTTGGCTTTGTTTTGTGCCGTCACTTTAAGCCTTTGTGATCACCTTTATTTAGCCTCTTCACCACTGAATTCTAGAGAAATTTCAGTAATCAAAAGTGTATTTTGAGGTCTCAAATGGGTGTGGGTTGTCCCCCCTCATCTTCTCTTGTTTGCATGTGTTGATGGCCCTCCAAAAGAGCATGTGTTTCTAGTTCTCGGAGGCTTTGTTTAGGCTCATTTTTGTGACTTTCCAGACCTGCAATGACTCTGTTCTGGGCTGTCTTGGTCACCTCTTGCATGCTTCTTATACTTGTAGTGTAAACCTACTTGTAGCCTTGCAAAGTAGCATGTCTTTCTAGCATGTATTGGCTCCATTTCAGCAGGTTTTTGGCCATCATTTGACATGTCATAACTCTTTCTTTGCTTGGTTTGGTTGCCTCTTGCATGCTCCTTGCACTTGTAGTGCAATTTTGGTTCACTAGCCTAGCATATTTGTTGTTTTAGCCTTTTGATCTAGCATGCTTATGCTCTACTCTAGAACATTTTTGCCTTTGATTTAACATGCTTGAGGTCTGATTTAAGTGGTTTTGGTCATGCATGTTTGGTTTTGCATACTTATAGTGCATTTGGTTTTGCTAGCCTTGCACTATGGGACCCCTAGCATGTCATATTTGAGCCTTTTTCATGGCATGGCATCATTTGGTAGGTAATTTCAGACCATAAACTTCTGCCATGCTCTCATGTTTATCACTCTTTCATTGTGTTTAGGAGTTATGCCCTTATGCATAGTTTGTGAGCTAATTCGGGAGCCTATCTTTCTTGCCATCTTTGTTGTGAGTCTAGCATGTTTTTGCTACCATTTCAACCTATCTAAGGTCTTTTTTGAGTGCTTTAGGTCATTTGAGCATTGCTTGGTATGGTTGTAGTGTAAAGCCCTTGACTAGCTTTGTATTTCCAAGCCACTAGCACGCATTGCTTGGGCTATTTGCCTGATTTGGCATCATTTAACATGATATTTCAGAGCATATAGTATTTCCATACACTCACATGTGTCACTCTTTCAATGCTTTTGGAAGCTTGTGCTTTATGCCTTAAACATGAGCCAATATGTATGCCATCATGCCTAAGCTTTTGGGATGCCATCTCAGTGGGTTTTTAGTCTTATTTTACCATGTTACAACTCTAATTTTAGTTGGTGGAGTCATCTCATGCTTGGTTTGTTAGGTGTAGTGTAATCCTCCTTATTGGCTTAGCATGCTCCGTGCTTCATGCTTTCATGCTAGCTTGTTTTGGCTACACTCCGTGCATGTTTTAACCTTGATTTGACATGCTCTAGGACTGTTTTGGGTTGTATTGGCCATATGGTTCATGTTTTGTATAGTTATAGTGCAAGTGCCTGTGCTAGTTTCAAGCTTTGAGCCTCCTAGCATGCTTCATTTGTGACATGTGCATGATTTGACATCATTTAACATGTCATTTCAGAGCATATAGCATGGCCATATTCTTAATTCTTTCATTCTTTGAATGCTTTTAAGGGTTATGCATTATTGCCTTGTTTGTGGACCAATGTGCATGCATGCATGCCTAGACTTTTGAGCCCCCATCTCAGCATGTTTTTGGTCTTTGTTTTGACCTATTTGAGCTCTGTCTATGGCTGGTTCAGGCATTTGTGCCATGAATTGCATGCCTCTTGTATAGTCCCCTGTGGTAGCCTTGTGCCTTAGGCCTTCTAGGATGATTTGGCATCATTTCACACATGATTTCAGAGCATATAGTGTTGTCACACTTCTATGTTTGTCACTTCTTGATCATGTTTGAGAGTTGTGCTCTTATTGCCTAGTTGATGGGCCATTGCATGAGCATACATATCTTGCCTTTTCAGGCCATCATTTCAGCATTTTGGCCACTGTTTTGGCATGATTTAGGTCTGTCCATATTCGGTTTAAGTCCATTGAGCATTGTTTTGCATGCCCCTTGTGAGGTGCCCTTTACTAGTTTTGATGCCTTAAGCTTCTAAATTTGCCATGCATGCATTGTTTGCATGATAGAATCTTGGGCATGCCATCCCAGCATTGGTAGAATAGCATGTTGTTTACATGTTGCTGTATTGCATTGTGTTTGCATATGGTTTGCATGTTGTTACATTGCATGTTGTTTGCATGCTTGTTGCTTGCATTGTGTTTGGCATACTTGAGTTGCATTGCATGTGTTTGGATTGGACGTCAATCCAAACACGAGGAACGAAGGACGTTTCATACTTGAAGTGATGAAATGTGTCTCATTTCTCGGTCGCCGACCTTCTTGATCATGCATGATAGAGGTTAAGGCCTTTATGTGTTATTTGTGCATTCATTGACATTGAATTGTGTAAACTTGGCTTCTTGGCCACCGTGCATTGCGATGCTTGGTTGGTGGCCCGAGAGTCAAGAACCATACTCCCTTGAGCTTAAGAAATGATAGGGAGGGTGGTTGTGCACACATACCTTGCAAATACACTGTTGTGCCCCTTCTTGTTCTCTGTTGCAGCAAACTGGAGTTGGGCAGAATTTTCTGGTCGGCAGACTAGAAAAAGTGGCTGGCTGACCACTTTTTCTGGTCTACAGCATATGTAAGTGGTCTACAGGTGGTCTATAACACCAATAAGTGGTCGGCAGCCTTCCTGGAGGTCTCCATGATGGGGTAGAAGCTATCTGGAGGTTTGTACAGTGTTCTGAGATCAAATGCAAACAGAGGCAAGTTGGGGCATAGTGATGGATTTCCGAACGAGGTGACCGAGCATGCATACACTTCTCGCCCCGAGGCTCCTCTTTTACTGCTTTACTTAGCTTCTTTGCTTAGCTAGCTAATGCTTTGGTTTTGTACTTAATTAGTTAATGCGCTTAACTATTCAATTTGTGTTGTAATAACTAATTAGTTAACTAGGATTAGTTAATTGGTTGTGACTTGTAATAATTAGTTTAATTAGCTTAGGTTAGCTAGTTAGCTTATTATTCGGATCCTCCGTCAAGAAGGTGTATTGTTGTAATAAGTGTGAGTGTGTGTGATGCATGTCTTCTAACCCATTTCTTTCTCCCTTTTATTTATCAGCTTTTGATGGTTAGTTTAGGGCATATTTCGATTAGCATACCTTATGCTTGCATGTGTGGATCCATTCATCTGTCTTGCATGCACCGGGCTCGGCGCATTATACAAACTGCATTATATTTCAATACCAATTTGAATACATGTTATCAAGTTGCATTCACATGACATCTTAGAATAGCCAAGCTTATCTTAGTTGCATTTTGCATGTACTGCATTAGGGACTCTTACATAGCTAGGATCATGCATGATTACTAACTAGCTTTTGTTTTGGCTCGGAGTACTAGGTGAGCTTTTACGCTTTAGCATCCTTGCATGTGTGTAAGTGACTGCCATGATAGCATGCTTGCCATGAGACTAACTGCTTATGTGATATAACTGTATGAATGCTTGTGGGTGAATGCTCGATTGCCTGAATTGAAACAACTCGATGATTGTGAATTTTAAGCCCACTTGAAGTGGCAAAATCATGTTTTTCTAAGCCCACTTGACGGTGGCAAATCCACGTCTTAGCCTACTCGCGAGTAGCACCTTCAAACCATTTTCGAAAAACAAACATGAGTTGTTTTGTTCCAATCCGCGTGATTGAGTCTATACTTGTTTGCTGTCCGCATCACATAGTAAAGTTAGCTAATAAACCAGAACAAGAACACATGTGTTTTAAAAAACAACATCATGTTAGTAGAGGCCGATCTTTGATCAGGCGAGCCGGGGTGTTCATTTCAGGACCTTCCCCTTTCGTACCCAAGTTCCCGAGCCGAAGCAACTTTGGTGATGATAGACACGTGGCCTTAGGCACGAGTCAGGGTTTCCTAAATTTTCCCAAAATAAAATATTTAGGTGGCGACTCTGAAATCTGGCAAACCAGTCCATGTTTGGCGCTTTTTGATAAAAATCAGTTTTCCAAAATGATTTGCCGGATTTGGACTCTTTGGTGATTTATCAGTCTTGCATTGCACTTTGCGAGATTAGATTCAGAACCGTGATAGGAGTCCGAACTGTAGTAGCTAAGAACAACGATTTGCGCCCTCGTGCACAGAGCGGAGTTTCGGGCGGTCTACAGTTTCTGGCAACTCTACTGGGGATTTAGAGAACTTGACTCGAACTCATGATATGTTGTTTTGACTACAGTTATGTGCTTCTTTGCATTGCATTTGCATTGGTGCGCCTAGGAGACCGTGTTTGCCGTCTGCTATTCCTGAACGGTTTGCCGGAGACTTGCTTGGAAAAGCGTGCCACAAGGCTGACTGGTTGCGGGCTCTGCCACGATGGGAACACAAACCTCAATTTTTACCGAGGCACCCTTTTTGACCATTCAACCTAGTGCATATCGAAATCCATAGTGACCATTCCAAACTAGGACAGGTTGCTTAGCCGATTGTAGATTGTTTGAAACCGCTGCATGCGTAGTGAAACCCTAGCTCCTGACAAAATAGGACAGGGAAACCCTACCCCTCCATAAGGGTGTTTTGGCTCTTACTTGCTTGATACGTGCTATCAGAGTGTGTCTCTACAGGTTGTATGTATCAGTTTGCAAGTCTGGGTATCAGGCCTGAGGGCATCAGTATTTTGGGGGAATTAGTTTTACTCAAGGGTATCAGTTTACAGGCAGAATTTGGGACAGAATTCAGTAGAGAGCATAGTTATTCAGCTATGCTCATATCTGTTCTGGTAAAATTAGGCTGAGATATTGTTTGTTTTCTCTTTTACAAGGCAGTCTTGGAACTATAGCTTCAGAAGGGTCCAATATCTCCCGAGTACACCAGACTTGTGTTAATAGACTTTGTTAGGTCAGAGATTCATTGCAACAGAGCAACCAGTGTTTCCTTCACCAGTGGTAAGGCAAAGAAGGGCCAATCAAGCACAGATCACTAGTTCAACAGTCTTCAATTCGGTGGTCATTATCCACCTTACCTGTGCGCAATTAGGGCTGAGACATCTGCTTCCACGTCAGAGAGGGAATACAAACCTGTTCAGTCAAATCCGTAGTTTTCAGCCGGTACGGAGGACATGATGAGTCAGCTCCAAGAGACTATACAGGCCATGCAGCGGGATGTCGCTCGCCATGCAGAGGCTGCCGCGCGTCAGGCAGAGGTAGTGGCTCAACAGGCAGAGCTGATTACCAGACTTCAGCAACAATAACAGCCACAACAAGCCGGAGCATCTGCTTCGCACCCACCCCTACCTAGAGTTCCAATACTTAGGGATACTGCAAACATCCAGGAAAATACGGACGTCCCAACGGGGCCAATTCCACCCCCAATCCTACCTTAGCTATCCAAAGCACTAGCTAATCCAGTGGACATACCATCTGACTTTGATGTGGATCCAACAACGCTGAAAGTGAGCAAGCTAGAAAAGCTGTTCAAAAGAGCTCAAGGCGTTAATTCCATTCCGGACATAGAGGATGGATACACCGTCTCAACGGTGACATTGCCGGACCGGTTCAAGATGCCACACATCGACCGCTTCGATGGCTCTGGAGACCTAATGGTGCACCTTCACTTGTTTTCTGATATCTTGAGGCCATTGGGTTTTACCACAACCCAGAAGCGGTCACTATTTGGCTGAACCATGTCTTGGATAGCCGCAATCTGGTATGCGAAATTGGAGAACTCTGTGAAACAGAACTGGAAAGAGATGGCTGAGGCCTTTATAGCTCAATACTCCTACAATACGCAAATCGAGATCACAACTCGTGATCTCGAGACAACCAGACAGGAGCCGAAAGAGAGCTTCTCAGACTTGGTAAACGCGATTGGAGGGCCAAAGATTCTAATGATGACCATCAGGCCGGTCGAGAAGGATCAAATACGGATGGTTGCGCGCAACCTCCAACCCAAACTGATGCAAAAGATGATCGTCTTAACCCTCCCTACCTTTGCGGGATTACCACGAGTTGGGGTACAAAGTTAAGGAGCCTATGAAGCAAGGTCTTATTGACCACGAAAGGGAGTCACCCAAGAAGGGTTATATACGCAGTTCGAATGCGACCACCAGTGGTGATGCAGTTGCAAGATCTTCAAACGTGGGCATGGTCACCACCACCACAGCAAAAACAGCCACCCCATTCACCGGTGCGTCCGGAACCAGCTCACAAACAACCAAATATCCACCCTGAGGCAAGAGGGTTTTTACCCCACTTTATATGCCTTTGTCAAAAGCTCTAGGGGCCTTACTCAAGAAAGGACATCTGAAACCGTTGAAACAACGGCCTCTACCCGATCCTCTCCCTCCAAAGCATGACTCGGCTAAGTACTGCGTTTTTCATCAACAAACCAGTCATGACACTGACAGTTGCTTTCATCTTCGCCATGATGTACAAGATCTGTTTGACAACAAGGTCATTGCCACACCAGTCTTGCAAAGTCTATCGGCACTGGATCAGTGAACTCGGGGGATAATGTGATTATATAATCGAGAGATGAGCCACCTACTGATGTCACTCAGTTTACTCCAGATGTGGGGATGGCATGCATTGTTTTGAGCATTTGCGAATGCTATTTACTTTACTTTCTGACTTGGGTATTGGGTCAGTTTTGTTGTGTTGTATTGAGTCAGTCTTTTTGTACTGAGTCAGTTGTGTCTGTCTTGTTGTATCGAGTCAGTCCTGTTATGTTAGAGTCGGGTGATTTCGGGGGTGTTACCTCGGACATCACTATCTTGTTTTGTGTTTGTCTTTTCTTTTTCTTTTGTGTCTGTTTCTGCCGTTGAGCCAGTTGCACCAGAAGATTTGAATGAAACATCAGTGATTTTCACACTTTTGAGTTTGTTTACGCCTTGAAGCCAGTTGTGCCAGAAGTTTTGAATGAAACGGCAGTGCTTTTCACCTACTTTTCTGTGCCTCGAAATCATTGCATTGACCTAAGTTTTTCAAAACTTTTTGAATATTGTGGTGAACACAAAGAGGAAGGAATTCCTTGGGATTTGCAAAAATTTGATCAAATGAGAGGAAGAGAGGCATGCTAAGCCCTTAATGAATGAAATCATGTTTGTTAATGTGAGTACTGAGAAGGATCCTAGCTTGATCTAGATTGGTTCGACATTGTCTTCAGCGCGAGCGACTAGTCGCTTTCTTAAAAGATTTGAAAAAATATTTAGCGTGGTTCTACGAAGACCTGTGTGGAATCGCTTTTGAGATTGTGCAGCATAGGATCGCTCTCAGCCTCGAGACTCAACCCCTTTTGTTTTCAAACCTTGAACTTGAATTCAGAATGTTCAACGGTCAACCATAATATAAGGCATGTGTGGCCGGATCAGAAGCAGCCCTTGAACTAGGGGCAAAAATGTCAGACCAAGAAGGTTAGATGTGATCAGAGAAAGCTTGTAAAGTTAGATCAGAAGCACCCCTCGAACTAGGGGCAAAAATGTCAGATGTGCTCGAAGAGTCAAAAATTGGGACATTTCTCAAGCTAACGAAGATCGGCAAGAATGCCAAATCCCAGAAGGGAGAAAAGAAGAAAGTATTACTGAAGGACAACCGAGTTCCTATCCACAACATTGGGGGCAATTCAGACCCCAATTGGATGGACTTCTACATCATCAACGAACAGCAGCCATTCTCCTAGATTTAGATGGCTTCAAGATCTCAAAACCATTCAACATAGACAAAGCTACACTTTTACCCTTGAGAGGCTCGCTGGGCCGAAAACCCGAAAGAGCGACCCAGGCAAAAGTTAGAGCAAAAAGAACAAAAAAGAAATGAAGAAAAAGAAATGAAAAATTCCAAAAAGAAATGAACAAAGAAAAGAAGAACATAGCTCGCAAGGTTGAAAACCCAGAAATGGCGGCCTTGGCAAAAGTTAGAGCATAAAAGGGGAGGTTAATACCCGAGTGTACCTTAACCCGGAACTACATCAGGCTTGATTCCCATCTTTGGGATACGTAAGCAACTTTATTCCGAAGTCCAGGCATAAACACTTCCAAATCGATTGTGTCCATGTAATGGTTCTGATCATCTTTATTTTCTCTGTATCCGAGAGTTCGGTTGTGATCGTCACTTTGAGGACTGATTACAGTGCGCTGTGGTGCCATTCAGAGAAGGGACAACTTTCCGTTGCCATGCGGTGCCATTTAGACAAGGGATAATTTTCCATTGTTTTGGATCTGAGGTTGTGCATCTCAAGAGTAAATTTTGTGTTGGTCGAGCAGTGGCCATTTGCAAAAACAATTTTCAGAATTTTTAATGAGGTTGACTAATTTTCTCAAAAATTATTCCATTTTTTCCAAAACTGGACCATTTCTTGGACCCAAAAAAGGAAAAATTTTAGTGCTCATAGCCTGACTTGCATAATTTCAAATCAAAAAGTTGAACAAGCATGTTAATCAAACTCTCTTTTTGGTCAAAATTGTTTTAGCAGAAGCCAAAAACAAAAAATGGTCAAAACGATGAACTAGGGGCACAGTTGAGTCAGGTGTTCTATCTTTTCCCCATTGTCAACATACTTGACAGAAAGGGCACTCTACTTGCCAGAAAGGGCACCGTATTTGCCAGAAAGGGCACTCTACCTGCTAGAAAAGGGCACAACTGAAGCTAACAACAAAGCGTTGAAAGCTCTTTCATCCTCCGAGCAGCGAGGTATCAAGTCAAGTGCGAAGCACGAACTGGAAAGGGAGCAAGATATTCCACGCCCTTATCCGAAAAGGTCTGGTCACATCCGAACTGGCCAAGGGCATCATCAACAGATGTCAGCTGCAGATTTGCTACACACCCAGTTGTAGCGCAACCCCTCTATGGGAAAGTTCACTGTTGTGAGTAGAAGAAGAAGAATTTGGTAGAATACCAGGGGCAAGAGCCCACAACTTCCTGTTTATCCATCAACCACCCAGGGGAGGGATCAAAAAATGAGAGATTGAAGAATAGAGAGATGTGCGCTGAGAGAAAAAGTGAGGAAATGGCTCTTTCAGAAAACAAGAGATTGAGTGCCAGAGTGATGTAAGAATCACAAATGAGAAAGGGTGGGAAACAACACCAGGAGAAACAGGCTCCCTGTGCACATCTGAGTGTTGTGTGTGTGTTTTGTCTGTCTCGATTCTTGTTTTGAGTCATTTTGAGTGTCAATAGATGTGTTTAGGTTGTTTTACATTTGTTTTCCGTTGTTGAGTCATTTTTACTGTGGTCAGTTGTAGGCTCAATACCCAGTTGAGAACCCTTTTCTCATTTCAATTTCAAATATAAATTGTTTTGTGCTCAGGGTGCTGCGCCATTCTCTACATGTGTGCAAAACAGGATTTGTTCTTTCATAAAACTGCAAGGTTCAACCCAGGTCATGTGAGAACAGTAGAACAAGGACCTAACCGAAGCTACGTAGGTTCCAGACTGCAAAGCAAAAGAAAAGAGGAAAAATGTCGGGCATCTAAGTTTGTTTCAACTTCAGTAAGTTCCGTCATTGCATTCCGTATGTACCTTTTCAGGCCTTGTCAATGCTCCGAAGTATGAGTGTGCCTCTACCTCAAGCTGAAGTTCAAGCCTGTCTCAATGCCAGAATGGCGATCAGAAGTGCTCTCCCTGAGTGCCATTCCCTGCCAGAGGCATCTTGGCTGTGTTTGCAATGAGTTCTTAGGAGACCAACTGCGACGGTGGAAACTAGAGTTCGAATGGCTAATGCCTATAACGCAAAGGTTTGGGATTTCTGAGGCCAAAGTCTGGTTTAAATACCTAGGGGTGTATCCCCGACTTGAAATCTGTATGGAAGCCCCATAGGTTGAGATAGCATGCGTGCATCTCAATTCTGGATACTGAACCAACCTAGTCTGTCACCCTGTTGGAGAATAGGGAAAGTTGTGAATATGATCAGGAAGGAAACGACATTCGTGGCTTCTATATACAGAGGTTACTCCTTGTCAGCATTTTAGGACCTTTGTACTGTGAGTTGAAGGTAAGAGTTCGAGGAACACAAGGGGAGATCCCCGTCAGAGTAGAGCGGTTCATCGCCACTCACCCCGTGAGGTGCTTTCTAAGGCACTGCTATGTTTGTTTATTGCATTCCTTAAACATCATGCATTGTATTACATTGTACCTATCAAGTTTCTTTCCCATTCATGTAAGATATTGTATGTACGGTTCATTCAGAAAAGTTCTGTTTAAAATTGATTATGTTTTGTGTATCTATCGCACATGTTCACTTCGTGTATCTATCACACTTTGTTCATTTAGTGTATCTATCACACTCTGTTCACTTTGTGTATCTATCACACTCTGTTCACTTAGTATATCTATCGCACTCTATTCATATAGTGTATCTATCACACTTTGATCACTTAGTGTATCTATCACACTCTATTCATTTAGTGTATCTATCACACTCTGTTCACTTAGTGTATCTATCACACTTTGTTCATATAGTGTATCTATCACACTCTCTTCACTCAGTGTATCTATCACACTTTGTTCATATAGTGTATCTATCACACTCTCTTCACTCAGTGTATCTATCACACTTTGTTCATATAGTGTATCTATCACACTCTGTTCACTTAGTGTATCTATCACACTTTGTTCATATAGTGTATCTATCACACTCTCTTCACTTAGTGTATCTATCACACTTTGTTCACTTAGTGTATCTATCACACTTCATTCACCTTTTGTGTATCTATCACATGTTTGCTTTGTGTATCTATCATACATGCTCACTTTGTGTATCTATCGCACATGCTTGCTCACTTAGTGTATCTATCACACTTGGCTTCACTTAGTGTATCTATCACACTTTGTTCATCTATTTGTGTATCCATCACACTCTTTTCGCCTTGTGTATCTCTCACACATGCTCACTTTGTGTATCTATCACACGTTCGCTTTGTATATCAATCACACATGCCCACTTTGTGTATCTATCACACGTTCGCTTTGTGTATCTATCACACATGCTCACTTTGTGTATCTGTCACACTTTGTTCACTTTGTGTATCTATCACACATGTTCACTTTGTGTATCTATCACACGTTCACTTTGTGTATCTATCGCACATGTTCTCTAAGATTGCATAATTTTCTTACATCCTTTCTGCATGAAATGTAGTTCGGTCTGTAATTCCCACGCGTGACGCGATTACTTATTTTCTTGTGTATGAGTTTGCTGTAGCATTTCTTTGCATAACATTTACATCTAGATGTTTCATTACAGCCCTCTCTACATAATCACAAGTTATGTTCGGCATTGTGCATGTCATTTGCAACTTACCCCTGCCTGCGGGCACATCTCTTTGTTATCTTGCCTGTTTGTCTAAGTCTTCGGCCTTGTCCAAAATGGGTCATCTCTGGGCTTTGACATTCACTCCCGTCACTTCTTGACTTTCGAGTTCTATCAAAGAGGGGCAACTGTAGACACCCCATTTTTGATCGCCCTTAAGACTTGGGCGTTACTGATGGTTTACTTGGTGTTGAAAGTTGTGCAATGCAAAGGTTTGGTTTCTTTGGCAACGAGAGAGTTAAATCCCAACCTTACACCCCATTTTGAATGGTTTTTAGACCTTAAAGCCCTCTCTTTCAAAATATTTTTGAAAAATGATTCTATGATGTTCCGACGCTTGTATTTTGTCAAATGTTGCGCTTTTTGGTAAACTGAGCGAGGAGAAAGTGGACATGAATGAAAGAGAGATGAAATCTCTGAAAAATCTTTTAAAACACCTTGTTTAGGGGTTTGGAGTTGAAGAAAAGAGGGGAGGAGAGAAGCAAACTAGTTTGGGAGAAGTTCGGCATGAATCCGGATAAGATCAAAACTGAGCGGCTTCACCAAAATAGGCATAACTTTTTGTGCAGTTGGAATTTTGATGCAAGGCTGCTACCATTGGAAAGCTTACTTCTGGGGCTTTAATTTGGACACTTGCCAGCCACTTTTTGGCCTTGCTAGCCACTTTCTAGTAACTTTGCTTCCCAACCAGCCACTTTTTTTCGTCGACCTGCCATATTTTCTGGTCTGCAGACCAAAAAAGTGGTCTGCAGCCATGCCACTACCTTCCTTTCTTTGTGCAGACCCTCTTCCTCCCCTTGCCGACCAGTTGTTCTTCCTACAGACCACTTTTTCTGGTCGGCCGACCAGTGTAAGTAGCTGGCCGACCACTTCAACTGGTCGGCAGCTTTCCTGCACTTTCTGTAGATATTTTTCTTGCCAGCTGTGCCAACTGTTGGGAATAGAAAGCATCCTCCATAGGGATTGTTTGGAGCTCCAAACTTGTTCAACAAGCTTGATGCTTGGTTTTCTATAAAAGGGAGCCTCCTTCCTCTTGTCTCAGGTTCAGAATTTTGCATTGGAGCTATAGATACATCTCTATCTCTATATTTCTTCCTTTACTCCATATTTGTACTTGAAAGTGTAGTTTCTTCACACTTTTGCACACAAATACCTAGTGAAACACCACATTCTTGTTGCTAAGGTACCTGAGGGTCTTGTTTGGACTCAAGAGTTGGTTTTTAGGTCAGAAAGGTTGCTGGAGTGGCTGCTTTATTCTTGCTCTTCGAGGGTGAGTCACTAGTCCCTTAAAGCTTTGTTTTTGCTTAAGTACTTAGCCTTATTTGCATGCTTCTTTTGGCTTAGCTTTCAACTGTAAAAGGCTTCATTTTCAAATGTTTGAAATGTTTGTTTAAGGCTTTGTTTGTGTTGGGGGTGGTTTACCCCCTTTGGTGGCTTGTTTGGCTTTGTTTTGTGCCATCACTTTAAGCCTTTGTGATCACCTTTATTTGGCCTCTTCACCACTGAATTCCAGAGGAATTTCAGTGGTGGAAAGTGTATTTTGAGGTCTCAAATGGGTGGGGGTTGTCCCCCCTCATCTTCTTTTGTTTGCATGTGTTGATGGCCCTCCAAAAGAGCATGTGTTTCTACTTCTTGAAGGCTTTGTTTAGGCTCATTTTTGTGACTTTCCAGACCTACCATGACTCTGTTCTGGGCTGTCTTGGTCACCTCTTGCATGCTTCTTATACTTGTAGTGTAAACCTACTTGTAGCCTTGCAAAGTAGCATGTCTTTCTAGCATGTATTGGCTCCATTTCAGCAGATTTTTGGCCATCATTTGACATGTTATAACTATGTCTTGGCTTGGTTTGGTTGCCTCTTGCATGCTCCTTGCACTTGTAGTGCAATTTTGGTTCACTAGCCTAGCATATCTGTTGTTTTAGTCTTTTGATCTAGCATGCGTATGCTCTACTCCAGCACATTTTTGCCTTTGATTTAACATGCTTGAGGTCTGATTTAAGTAGTTTCGGTCATGCATGTTTGGTTTTGCATATCTATAGTGCATTTGGCTTTGCTAGCCTTGCACTATGGGACCCCTAGCATGTCATATTCGAGGCTTTTTCATGGCATGGCATCATTTGGTAGGTAATTTCAGACCATAAACTTCTGCCATGCTCTTATGTTTATCACTCTTTAATTGTGTTTAAGAGTTATGCCCTTATGCCTTGTTTGTGAGCTAATTCGGGAGCCTATCTTTCTTGCCATCTTTGTTGTGAGTCTAGCATGTTTTTGCTACTATTTTGACCTGCCTTAGTTCTGTTTTGAGTGCTTTAGGTCATTTGAGCATTGCTTGGTATGGTTGTAGTGTAAAGCCCTTGACTAGCTTTGTACTTCCAAGCCACTAGCATGCATTGCTTGGGCTATTTGCATGATTTGGCATCATTTAACATGATATTTCAGAGCATATAGCATTTCCATACACTCACATGTGTCACTCTTTCAATGCTTTTGGAAGCTTGTGCTTTATGCCTTAAACATGAGCCAATATGTATGCCATCATGCCTAAGCTTTTAAGATGCCATCTCAGTGGGTTTTTGGTCATATTTTGCCATGTTACAACTCTGATTTTGGTTGGGGGAGTCATCTCATGCTTGGTTTTGGTAGGTGTAGTGTAATCCTCCTTATTGGCCTAGCATGCTCCGTGCTTCATGCCTTCATGCTAGCTTGTTTTGGCTACACTCTATGCATGTTTTAACCTTGATTTGACATGCTCTAGGACTGTTTTGGGTTGTATTGGCCATATGGTTCATGTTTTGTATAGTTATAGTTATAGTGCAAGTGCCTATGCTAGTTTCATTTATGACCTGTGCATGATTTGACATCATTTAACATGTCATTTCAGAGTATATAGCATGGCCATATTCTCACTTCTTTCATTCTTTGAATGCTTTTAAGGGTTATGCATTATTGCCTTGTTTGTGGGCCAATGTGCATGCATGCATGCCTAGACTTTTGAGCCCCCATCTCAGCATGTTTTGGTCTTTGTTTTGACCTATTTGAGCTCTGTCTATGGCTGGTTCAGGCATTTGTGCCATGAATTGCATGCCTCTTGTATAGTCCCTTGTGGTAGCCTTGTGCCGTAGGCCTTCTAGGATGATTTGGCATCATTTCACACCTGATTTCAGAGCATATAGTGTTGTCACACTTCCATGTTTGTCACTTCTTGATCATGTTTGAGAGTTGTGCTCTTATTGCCTATTTGATGGGCCATTGCATGAGCATACATATCTTGCCTTTTCAGGCCATCATTTCAGCATTTTGGCCACTGTTCTGGCATGATTTAGGTCTATCCATATTCGGTTTAAGTCCATTGAGCATTGTTTTGCATGCCCCTTGTGAGGTGCCCTTTACTAGTTTTGATGCCTTAAGCTTCTAAACTTGCCATGCATGCATTGTTTGCATGATAGAATCTTGGGCATGCCATCCCAGCATTGGTAGAATAGCATGTTGTTTGCATGTTGCTGTATTGCATTGTGTTTGCATATGGTTTGCATGTTGTTTGCATGCTTGTTGTTTGCATTGTGTTTGGCATGCTTGAGTTGCATTGCAAGTGTTTGGATTGGACGTCAATCCAAACACGAGGAACGAAGGACGTTTCATACTTGAAGTGATGAAACGTGCCTCATTTCTCGGTCGCCGACCCTCTTGATCATGCATGATAGAGGTTAAGGCCCTTCTGTGTTATTTGTGCATTCATTGACATTGAATTGTACAAACTTGGCTTCTCGGCCACCGTGCATTGCGATGCTCGGTTGGTGGCCCGAGAGTCAAGAATCATACTCCTTTGAGCTTAAGAAATGATAGGGAGGGTGGTTGTGCACACATACCTTACAAATACACTGCTGTGTCCCTTCTTTGTTCTCTGTTGTAGCAAACTGGAGTTGGGCAGAATTTTCTGGCCAGTAGACCAGAAAAACTGGCTGGCCGACCACTTTTTCTGGTCTGCAACATATGTATGGTCTACAGGTGGTCTACAACACCAATAAGTGGTCAGCAGCCTTCCTGGAGGTCTCCATGATGGAGTAGAAGCTATCTGGAGGTTTGTACAGTGTTCTGAGATCAAATGCAAACAGAGGCAAGTTGGGGCATAGTGATGGATTTCTGAACGAGGCGATCGAGCATGCATACACTTCTCGCTCCGAGGCTCCTCTTTTACTGCTTTACTTAGCTTCTTTGCTTAGCTAGCTAATGCTTTGGTTTTGTACTTAATTAGTTAATGCACTTAACTATTCAGTTTGTGTTGTAATAACTAATTAGTTAATTAGGATTAGTTAATTGGTTGTGACTTGTAATAATTAGTTTAATTAGCTTAGGTTAGCTAGTTAACTTATTATTCGGGCCCTTCGTCGAGAGGGTGTATTGTTGTAATAAGTGTGCGTGTGTATAATGCATGTCTTCCAACCCCATTTCTTTCTCCCTTTTACTTATCAGCTTTTGATGGTTAGTTTAGGGTATATTTTGATTAGCATACCTTATGCTTACATGTGTGGATTCATTCATCTATCATGTATGCACCGGGCTCGGCGCATCATACAAACTGCATTGTATTTCAATACCAATTTGAATACATGTTATAAAGTTGCGTTCACATGACATCTTAGAATAGCCTAGCCTATCTTAGTTGCATTTTGCATGTGCTGCATTAGGCACTCTTACATATCTAGGATCATGCATGATTACTAACTAGCTTTTTTTTGGCTTGGAATACTAGGTGAGCTTTTACGCTTTAGCATCCTTGCATGTGTGTAAGTGACTGCCATGATAGCATGCTTGCCATGAGACTAACTGCTTATGTGATATAACTGTATGAATGCCTGTGGGTGAAGGCTCGATTGCCTGAATTGGAACAACTCGATGATTGTGAGTTTTGAGCCCACTTGAAGTGGCAAAATCATGTTTTTCTAAGCCCACTTGAGGGTGGCAAATCCACTTTTTAGCCTACTCGCGAGTAGCACCTTCAAACCATTTTCGAAAAACAAACATGAGTTATTTTGTTCTAATCCGCGTGATTGAGTCTATACTTGTTTGCTGTGCGCATCACATAGTAAAGTTAGCTAATAAACCGGAACAAGAACACATGTGTTTTCAAAAACAACATATCATGTTAGTAGAGGCCAATCTTTGATCGAGCGAGCGGGGGTGCTCATTTCAGGACCTTCCCCTCTCGTACCTAAGTTCCCAAGCCGAGGCAATTTTGGTGATGAGGGACACATGGCCTTAGGCACGAGTCAGGGTTTCCTAAATTTCCCCAAAATAAAATATTTAGGTGGCGACTCTGAAATCTGGCAAAGCAGTCCATGTTTGGCGCTTTTTAATAAAAATCAGTTTTCCAAAACGATTTTCCAGATTTGGACTCTTTGGTGATTTATCAATCTTGCATTGCACTTTGCGAGATTAGATTTAGAACCGTGACAGGAGTCTGAACTGTAGTAGCTAAGAACAACGATTCGCTCCCTCGCGCACGGAGCAGAGTTTCGGGCGGTCTGCATACCCAAATGACACTGTTACCCCATTGTGTTCTTGGAAGTCTAACCACGAAATCCATGGTGACATGCTCCTACTTCCACTTGGATATAGGTAAAGGTTGCAACAAACCCATTAATTTTTTTATGCCTGGCCTTCACTTGTTGACAAGTAAGGCATTTCGATACAAATGAAGCGACATCACGTTTCATGCCCCTCCACCAAAACTGACGACTAAGATAAGGTACATTTTTGTGCCTCCCAGATGTACTGCAAGACGTGAATGATGAAACTCCCGAAGTACCTCCTCTCTATAAGATTCTAGCATAAACAAATGGTCTAAATGCCTCACACTCAGATCCGAGTAGATGTTCAAACTTTTCTCTTCCTTCCCATTAGAGATTCTCTTGCGGATTGTCTCCACCTCATGGTCACCCTGTTGTGCTTCTATGACTTTGCTAATCAAGGCGGGTTGTGCAATCAAAGTAAACAAGGTAGCACCCTCACTAGACTCGCCAAGATCACCTAACATAACCCATTCCTGAATGGCCACACTCGCCACAGTACTCACATACTTTCGATTAAGGACTTAGGCCACAACATTGGCTTTTCTCGGATGATAGTGCAACTCAAAATTGTAGTCTTCTATAAACTCCATCCACCTATGTTGGCGCAAATTCAGATCTTTTTGGGAGAATAACTATTGTTACGTAAAAGGCAAACTAAGAGATGGGTGAATTGGATTTCTACAAATAAAAATTAATAATACCCCAATAAAATTAACAACTAGTACAACAAAAAAAATTAAAGGATGATAGATAAATGAATAACATATTACGATTTTGATAGATTAGCAATGGATTTAGCTGTCACAATACATGAAAGTTAATATATCAGATAGTTATATCAGTTAAGAGGTTAGGAAAGAAAAGGCAAATAGATTTATAGTGGTTCAGCTTCAACCAAGTCTACATTCACTCCTTAAGCTTCACTTGAGATTTTCTACTATCTTCTAGCTTCACAGGGTGTTAGCAACCTCTTCACAAATAGAGCAATCCTCCACAGATTTTACACAGACTTTCCAAGTCTTCAAACCCTTGCAAACCTTAGGTGATTCACAATCACTCTCAAGGAATCAAGAAACCTAAGTGTACTACACTCTTACAATGTTTGAATGATAGGTTTTGCTTTCACAAAAAGCTTGAAATGAAACTTTCTCAAGAAATATTACAAAGATTGAAGCTCTGAGTTATATCACTTAAAACCTCTCACAGGTGTATAAGCTTAAAGCTAAAGCTCACTGCAATTTCCAAAGGGAAAATAAAAATTTAATGAAGAACATTTCAGAGAATAGAGAAAATGAGGTTGATAAAGGATGAGAAATGATTTTTGTTGTGGTTGTTGTTGTTGTTGTGTTCAACAGCAGGAGCACTTCTATTTATTTAAGGAAAATTTGATCGACCATTGTTTGTTGCGTGTTGGGAAGATTGAGTGAGATTTTGGTTAAATCTACTCTACTCAAACTTGCATTCCCTATACATGATTCGATGTTGAAGGAGTTGAAACATAGGTCTGATTGTTGGCAATTATTTTTTGAAAAATAACCGTTGTAGCATAGAGTGGTCATCCACTCGAATATCCTAGATGAAATTTTGTTCTTGATGGTCATCCGGACATCTGGTCATCAAGGATGTCATTCGCGGTCATTAAGCATATTATTAGTCTGATGTTCGAAGCAAATATAGCTGAAACAGAGTAAACAAGGCCAAAAGTCCATCGTCGGTCGTCCCCCCGGACGTCCAGTGTCACGACCCAAACCCGCCCTTATAGGTTTAGCGTTGTAACCGACTAGTAATCCAAGATTACAAAAGGCCTTCCTGTACAAATCAAAATAATTGGGGCTAGCGGAAGCTTAATATAAAATTATATACAACAAGTAGTCCAATGAGCTGTGAATATATATGAAATAACACATGCACAAAACGTTAATTTACCCACCCTATATTATGTACATAACATCTTGTACAAAATCATTCAAATACATACACATAAAAAACTGAACATCATGATCACCAACTTGACAACGGTCTTCTAGACCTAGCCTCAACTCAGAAGCACTAAAACAAAACTCCAAAGCCTTCAAACAATGGCTTGGCTCAAGGATTCCTTCTGGGCTTGGGTAGCTCGACTTTTCGTGCTCTTTTTGGAAGACGATAAGCCCTACAGTATCGGACTCCCGCGGTTCTAAATTTGATCTCACAAGTGTAATGTGAAATAGATAAATACCAAAGAGTCCAAATCCAGCAAATCTTTTTGGAAAATCAATTTTGAAGCAAAATTGCCAAAAATGGACTACTTTGCCAAATACAGAGTCACCTCCTAAATATTTTTGAAAAATTTAGGAAACCCATGACTTATACCAAAGGCCATGTGTCCGTCATCACCAAGATTGTCTCGGCTCGGGAACTTAGATACGAGAGGGGAAGGTCACAAATTAAGCACCCTCTTCTCGCTCAATCAAAGATCGGCCTCTACTAATCATGATGTGAATCTTATTTACATTATATGCTCTTGTTCTGATTATTAGGCTAACTTTACTATGTGTTGCACACAAGTATAGACTAATTTGCAAAAATTGGAACATTTGATTTCATGTTTGTTTTTGAAAAGAGTTTGTGAATGTGCCACTTGGAAAAGTGGGCTCAAACATACATTAATCAAACTATCCCAATTCAAGCAACTAGCCTTCATCCACAGGCATTCAAACAGTTTATCACTTAAGCACTTAGCCTCATGGTGAACATGCTTTGACATGGCAATACTAACACATGCAATATGCTAAAGCAAATAAAAGCTCATCTATTACTCCAAGCCAAAAAAGATGAAAGAGTTAGGAAAAATGCGTGATCCTAACTATGCAATATGACTAATGCAACGCATGCGATATGCAATTACTAGGCTCGGCTACTAATATGACATATGAATCAATTCGATAACATGCAGTCTAAGCACGTATTCAAAGAAGTATTTAACTAACAATACAAGTTAGAATAATGCGTTGAGCTCAATGCATGCAAGAGAATGGATGTAAGGCATGAGATATGCTAAATGAAACATGATGCCGAAAACTAACCATCGTAAGCATGTAAATAAAAGGGAGAAAGATGCGGGGTTGGAAAACATACACATTATTGCAACTATGTCCTCGTGCAGAAGGGTCCGAATAAATCAACTAGCCAAGCTAATTAACTAGCTATTACAACAAAAAAAAAAATGAATTAACTATTACAACAACAAATAAACTAACTATGCTAGCTAGTTATTACAAAACCAATGAATTAATTAACTATTCTATGGAACTAACTAATTAATTACACAAATTAATTAATTACAAATTAGAATTAACTAATTAATTACAACATGAAATAAGTAATTAAACTAACTAATCAGCCCTGGGAAGCGAGTAATGCTCATGCATGCACGGATTTCCACCTGAAAAGCCCACTGTTCTGCTGCCAAAATGCTTCTATTGCACAGTAGAACATCTTTTCACCTCAGCCTCTGCTCTATTCTGTTCCAAAAAGCTGCTACTCAATTTTACAAAAGTGGCCGACAGGCCAAAAGTAGTGGCCAGCTGGCCATAACTAGTAGCCTGTTGTCCAGAAAAAGTGGCCTGCCGGCCACAAAATCCTGATTCCCCCTTGCTACAACAGAAAGCATACAGAGCACAAACAGGGTATTCTTAAGGTATGTTTGTACACCTTGCCTCTCCTTATCATCAAACAGCTTAAAGGAGTGGCAAGCTCAATTCACAAGCAATCAATCGATGCAATTTCATTGCATGATAGCCTATGAACCAAGGTGTACAATTTCAATAAATGCACAAGAAAAGACTTCCAAACCTCCTCCCTGTCATGAATTGATCAAAGGAAATGGTTGACCTTGGAAACTTGAACCATTTCATCACTAATAAGTATGAAATGCCTTAAGTTTCCTTGTGTTCAATTAACATCTGATTGAACACCAAATTGCTTATTATCTTGCATCATTTTTAGTCCCAATTTTATTACTCCATTTTAATTACCAACCATTCCTTAGTCAATTAAGTCCAAAGTGAGCTTTAAGTCCTCTAATGGAAAGGAGTAGCAAACCAAGTGTTGTTTTAGGCATGAGAGAAGTGTTAGGAAGTTGGTAATGAACCCCCAAAGGGATTAAACCATTAAACATAATACCTCAATCTCATGCTTAAACAAACAAGTAGCTTGAAACAACTTTCAAAGCAAAGAAAAATCCAAGAAAGGAGAGAGGTTGCAGAGGTGATTAATGGTGATTACAAGTATGGAAAGAAAGAAATAAACACTATCAACTCAAATAGGTTGGTGGCTAAGGCCTAAACCACCAAGCCTATGAGGACAATTACACTACAAGCTTGAAATACAAGGCTCAAATGCAATGAACAACCAAAAATAGTCCTAAAACATGCTGTAATTAAGACAAAAATAACCAAAATGATAAGCTACAGCATAGAGCAAATTAAGCTAGTGAACAAGCACAAGGAGGGGAGGCTACCCCCTTCATTTTTGGGACTTCAAAACATGGTTTTAGCCACTGATAAAACTCTGAGATTCAGTATTAAAAAGCTCAAAAAAAAAGTGGACAAAGAGGTGGAAAACACAAGGGCAAAGGCCTAAGAAATGAGGTACAAAGAGGGGTGATCCACCCCTCCACCCCTATTGTCCTTAAACCACAAGTTTCAACCCAAAAATACAAAGTATAAACAACCTAAAAACAGTCTAAAAATAGTAGGCAAAATAGCAAATAAAGCAAAGCAACAAGCCAGGACTTATACCTCCTGAAGAGGAGAACCTTTTCTAAGTGTTAAACCAACAATTACACACCCTCAAGAGCTCAAAGTAAGCTCAAAAGTGCCTCATCCCAAATACCACAAGGTTTGGTTTAGAGTGTATTAGCAAAAGCTTAAGAATTTGCAAGAGAGAGAGATAATTTTGCTCCAAAATGTTCAACCCTCAAAAATAGAAGGGAAGGTCTTTTATATATAGAAAAATATGAAACTCCCTCAGAAATATCAATATATACACGTGTAGCTAGATGCAAGCATCAGTGGAAACAACTGGCATAAATATCTACAAAAATATACAAGTGGCCAGTAGCCTATATAGGTAGCCGACAACCCACATTTGGGGGCCGGCAGGTCCCAAGATTTTTAGGCTAGAAAAACTGTGGTTTTGGTCCAAAACAAGACAAAAGGTGTGTAGGGTTTGAAGGCTCAAAGCTGTGGCATTCTGCTAAGGACTTCGAGCACCTGACAAGCATATACAAATTCATCATTGGGTGCGCAAGTGGTGTTGTCCAAGTCGTAAGAACGGTAAAAAATGGGGTGTCTATAGTTGCCCCTTTTTGACAGAACTCAAAGTCATGAAATGACATGAGTGAATATCAAAGCCCGAAGATGACCCATTTTGACAAGGCCGTAAGACTTGGACAAACAATCAAGACATAAATTAAATGGTTGCGCTACGCAAACTGTCTACGTATCCCTTTGCAAGGAATCAAACTAGCGTAGTTCTGGGCCAGGATGCAAATGATATGCATGGAAAAAACTTTGAAAGTTGGACTCACACTCTTCGTAAAGCCAGCTATTTTCAAAACTTATGATCATGCAAGCTAATGCAATAAGCAATAACATATGCAATAAGCAGGAACAAGATATGAACATATGAATGCATAACTTCAAGCTTAAAACCGACACAGGTCCATGCAAAAAAAATCTAAAACACACTCATAACCCTGCCAAAATGTGAAACGAGGAAAGAAAACACCGCTCAGGGTTGCATTTCACGAGTCTTGAGAAATTGAGAAACGAAAACCGCTCGGGGTCGCGTTTCACACGTCCCAAGATGAAAACAGCCCAAGGTCATGTTTCACACGTCTTGAGATACTCTAATCACATTGAAACCGTAAGAAAATGAGTAAAATCGCTCGGGGTCGCGCTTTACGCGTCTCAAGATAAAACCCGCCCAGGGCCGCCCTTTATTTGTCCTGAGATACTCTAATCACGCTGAAATCGTGAGAAGAGGAGAAAAATCGCTCGGAGTCGCGCTTCACGCGCCCCGAGATAAAACTTGCCCGGGGCCGCGCTTTACGTGTCCTGAGATACTCTAATTACATTGAAATCGTAAGGAGACGAGAAAAACCGCCCGGGGTCGCGTTTCATGCATCCTGAGATAAAACCCGCCCAGGGCCACGCTTCAAGCATCCTGGGATACTCTGATCAGGCTGAAATCGTGAGGAGAAGTGAAAAATCACTCGGGGTCGCGTTTCATGCATCCTAAGATAAAACCCGCCTAGGGCTGCGTTTCACGTGTCCTGAGATACTCTAATCACGTTGAAATCGTGAGGAGAAGAGAAAAACCGCTCGGGGTCGCATTTCACACATCCAGTGAATTAAACCCTCTACGCGTCCTGAAATACTCTAATCACACTGAAATCGTAAAGAGAGGAGAAAAATCGCTCAGGTCTGCATTTCACATGTCCCGAGATAAAACCCACCCAGGGCAGCACTTCACACATCCTGAGATAAGAGCAAAAGATGCAAAGAGGAATGAGCGTGTGTGATAGATGCACAAAGTGAACAAATGCGATGGATGCATAAAGTGAACAAGTGCGATAGATGCACAAAGTGAACAAGGTGCGATAGATGCACAAAGTGAATAAGTGTGATAGATGCACAAAGTGAAAAGGTACGATAGATTCACAAACTAAAAAGGTGCGATAGATACACAAAGTGAGCAAGTGCGATAGATGGAAAGTGAGCAAGTGTGATAGATGCACAAAATAAACAAAGTTTATAAATCAATACAATGACAACGCATGTTCCATGCAAGATAGACAACCTACGTATGATGTTAATCGAAAGCATGTTCTATGCAAGAAATAAGAGCATATTCTATGCGAAACTAGAAACATATTCTATGCATGAATCATGAATGATGTACGACAAACGTGCAACATAAGTGCACATGAAAACGCACATTCTATGCAACAGAAGAGAACAAACATGTAATTTAACAGAACGAATAGAAACAACATTCAGTGACAACCTCCGATTTACCCCTCGAAGGCTTTGCAACATGCTCAAAAAGGATATACCCTATTCATGTTGGCAAGTGGAGAACATTTGCCGACCAAAACGCAGTTTCGAGCTCCCTTAGAATCAATCTGGACCCAAAAGAGAACCTCCCATACACTTCTCGGGGAATAGAAACATAAAACAGAACTAGGCCACAGATAAGGACCACTGGCCACCTGCTAGCCACAAGGGAAGGCCGTTGGCCACCTGTCAGCCACAAGTAAGGCTTGCCGGCCACCATTAGTGGCCTGCCGGCCACCCGTGCTTTGTCAAGGGCAAATCAGCCATTTTGCCTCGGGTCTCTTTAAATTCACCTCAAGGCCTCATTTCCTCATAACTCCTTGCTCGAAATCTTTCCCTTTCTCTCTCTAGGTGCTTCTTCTCTCTAGATCTATGCTTTATACGCATTTTCCAATGCCCCATGCAAACTTTATTTGCGAAACCCTCTTGATTCTCTACACTTTGAACTGATCAGATTTTGATTTCA
Source organism: Camellia oleifera (assembly GCA_022316695.1). NCBI lineage: Eukaryota > Viridiplantae > Streptophyta > Magnoliopsida > Ericales > Theaceae > Camellia > Camellia oleifera. The sequence goes on from CM039314.1 coordinate 89,500,019, forward strand.
TCGCTTTTCTTGAGTTTCCACCACTTCAGGCTTATTCTCCTCGAGTTTCTCTCAGGTTTTGTGAACTTTCCCGGGTTTTGACTTTTTCTCCCATTTTCTCTCTTTTCTACATTTTTCTTCATTTTTCATCCACTTTTCACCCACTTTCCAAATGGCGGATGATATTCCACATGACGGTACTCCTCTTGAGGTTCTATGTCACGACCCCAACCTGCCCCTAGTAGGCTGGGTGCCGAGATGGCCAGTAATCCGTAATTACCAAAGGCCGGCTTACAAAATTTCACACACATCAGAGTAATCGTAGGGGCTCACATATGCGGAAGCGAAATAACTAAATACAAATGGTCCTTGAGAGCTGTGCATAGATCAAATGTAAATGCATACATAATCAGAACTGCACCTCGGCAGATAACAAAACAAATACAAGTTACATCCTGATCAAAAGGCTTCTCTCTCTAAACAAGACAAAGATTTGAGACCAAATCATAATCAAAAGATACACAATGATGCATTATAGGCCTGTCGGCGGTCATAGCCTCCAGCTCGGACACGTGGCATCACCGGATTGGTGCAGTTAGAAAGGTGACTGCTAGACAAGACAAGTCTCTGACAAAGCGTACACAACACGCTTGGCGGCTAAGCACGCAGGCTAGAAATGACCTCGGCCAAAGACAAGACTTCGGCAACAGGTCAACAAAGACAAAGGCTAGGGAGGACGACACTTGACTAAGCTGTGCCACACCTTGGCCTGGGTGTACCACATCTCGGCCTAGGCCATACCTGCCCAAGAACAAAGATTACAAGCACAAAACATCTCGGCCTCGGCGATACGCACTTCGGCCCAAAGGTAACATCTCGGCAAACATGCCGGGGTGAAGATGGAGGTCGGCTAAGGTTCCAAAACTGCTCAAAACGCGAAGGCTCAAAGGCAAACTATGCTGAGCTGACCTCGGCTACGCTCCAAACAAAACACGAATTCCAGCAACTTAAAATAAAACAAAGCAAAACAAGGCAAGTATCAAGATTACAAACTTGACAATTCAAGGTCATACACAATACATGCAAGCAAGACTGATTCAAAGTGAGGGTTGTTACATCCTACCCCCCTTAAGAAAGTTTGGTCCCCAAACTTACAATACCTTGGTCCAAGAATAACTCTGGATGTCGAATTCTCATTTCCTCTTCCATTTCCCATGTGGCGTCCTTGCCATAGTGCTCTTTCCATTCCACCTTTACCATTGGTATCGACTTGTTTCTCAATTGCTTAACTTGTCTGTCCACAATAGACGTCGGCTTCTCTTCATAGCCCAAATTCTCATTAACTTCAATTCCAGAATGCTTAATTACATGCAGTGGATCCCGAATATACTTCCTTAACATCGAAACATGAAACACGTTATGGACTTGGCTCAATTCTGGTGGCAAAGCAAGTCTGTAGGCAACGGAGTTAACCTTGTCAAGGACTTCAAATGGGCCAATATAACGGGGTGCTAACTTACCTCTCTTCCCAAATCTGGAAACTCCTTTCATTGGTGAAACCTTTAGGAATACGTGATCCCCAACTTCGAATTCTAGCTCATTTCTTCTCTGGTCGGCATAACTCTTTTGTCGGCTCTGGGCAGTTTTAATTCTCTGCTGAATAAGTTTAATCTTCTCTGTTGTTACTTGAATGAGTTCGGGACCAAGCAGAGCCTTATCTCCAACTTCGGTCCAACATATCGGCGATCTGCATTTTCTTCCATATAGAGCTTCATACGGCGCCATACCAATACTCGCGTGATAACTGTTGTTGTAAGCGAATTCCACTAATGGCAAATGCATTCCCCAATTTCCTTGGAAATCCAATACACAGAGTCTAAGCATATCTTCAAGTGTCTGAATCGTTCTTTCTGTTTGCCCATCTGTCTGGGGATGAAAAGCTGTACTAAATCTCAGTTCGGCTCCAAAGGCTCTCTGTAGACTCTGCCAAAATCTGGAAACAAATTTAGGATCTCTGTCCGACACTATTGACATCGGCACTCCATGAAGTCTAACAATCTCATTCACATAAAGTAGGGCAAGTTGATCAGCGTTGAAAGTAGTCTTAACAGGCAAAAAGTGTGCTGACTTGGTTAGTCTATCTACCACAACCCAAATCGAATCCATACCTTTCTGTGTTCTCGGCAGTCCAGTCACAAAATCCATAGAGATGTGTTCCCACTTCCACTCAGGGATCGGCAAAGGTTGTAGAAGTCCTGCTGGTCTCTGATGTTCTGCTTTTACTTGCTGGCAATGCAAACACTGGGACACAAATTCGGCTATCTCTCTTTTCATGTTCGGCCACCAAAACATCTGTTTCACATCATGGTACATCTTGGTATTTCCTGGATGAACAGCAAACTTGGAATTATGGGCTTCCAGCAAAATCTTCCTTTTCAGCTCCGGAACATCGGCCACACACAATTTCCCTTCAAACTTAAGCACTTGGTTTTCAAAGGTGTACCCGGATCTCGGCTTGGTAACAATCTCATCGGCTACTTTTCTGAAGAATTCATCCTCCATTTGTCTTGCCTTTACTTCTTCAACAATGGTTGGTTCTGCCGAAATCAATGTTAGGCATGCCAAATTTCCAACTGATTTTCTGCTCAGAGCGTCGGCCACGCTGTTGGCTTTCCCTGGGTGATATTGAATCTGCATATCGTAGTCCTTCAACAACTCGAGCCATCTTCTTTGTCTCAAGTTCAATTCCTTCTGAGTGAATAGATACTTCAAGCTCTGATGATCTGTAAAAACCTGACAAGAAGCTCCATACAAGTAATGACGCCAAATCTTCAAAGCAAAAACCACGGCTGCTAGCTCCAAGTCATGGGTAGGATAGTTCTTCTCATGTGGCTTCAATTGACGAGATGCATATGCTATAACCTTACCTCCTTGCATTAATACACAACCCAAACCCTTATGCGACGCATCACTGTAAACATGAAACTCCTCATTACCTGATGGAAGTACCAGTACTGGTGCTGTAACCAACCTCGTCTTTAGTTCCTGAAAAGCTGACTCCCGATCTTCAGTCCATTTATACGGTGCTCCCTTCCTAGTCAATTGTGTCAATGGAGTTGCAATCCTGGAGAATTCTTTTACGAACTTCCTGTAGTAACCTGCCAAACCCAGAAAACTTCGAACCTCGGACACATTGGTCGGCCTCGGCCAATTTACCACGGCTTCTATTTTGCTCGGATCAACTGAAATACCTTCTTCATTTATTACATGACCCAGAAATGAAATAGTAGAAAGCCAAAACTCACACTTGTTAAATTTAGCATATAGTTTCCGGTCTCTCAATATCTGCAAAGAAATTCTCAAATGGTTTTCATGTTCAACTTCACTCTTGGAATAAATCAATATATCATCGATGAAGACGACCACAAACTCATCTAAGTGGGGCTTGAAGACTCTGTTCATTAAATCCATAAATGCAGCAGGGGCATTGGTCAATCCGAAAGGCATCACTAAAAATTCGTAGTGGCCATATCTAGTCCGAAAGGCAGTCTTCTCAACATCCTCTGCCTTAACCTTAAGCTGATGGTAGCCCGACCTAAGGTCAATCTTGGAAAAGACTCGTGCTCCTTGTAACTGATCAAGTAAATCATCAATCCTAGGTAGTGGGTACTTATTCTTAATGGTGACCTTATTGAGTTCTCTATAATCAATACAAAGGCGAAGTGTGCCATCCTTCTTCTTAACAAATAACACAGGTGCTCCCCATGGTGATGTGCTCGGCCTAATAAATCCCTTGTCCAACAACTCTTGCAATTGTAGTTTCAATTCTCTAAGTTCGGCTGGGGCCATTCTATATGGTGTTTTGGAGATCGGCTGTGTTCCCGATATAACATCAACAGTAAACTCTATTTCTCTATCGACCAAATGGCCAGGTAAATCATTAGGAAAGACGTCGGCGAACTCATGAACAACTGGGATGTCGGCTAAACTAACATTTCCATCCTGATCTTTCAATATACTACACAAATAACCTTTACAGCCTTTTTGGATCAACTTACAGGCCTTCATGGATGAGATTAAGTAAGGTGGGGGAATTACTCCTTTACCCTGAAAAATAACTTCGGCTAGGTTTGGGGGTTTCAATGTGACACTCTTCGAAACACAATCAATGAGTGCGTGGTTTGCTACTAACCAATCCATTCCCAATATAACATCGAATTGATCTATATTCAAGGGCATTAAATCAACTAGCAGTTCAACATGCTCAATAACAACAACACATGCTCTATAAATGGATGCAACAATCATGGATCTCCCAGACGGAGTAGACACAGATAGCACATAATCAAGAGATTCTAATTTCCTATTAATCTTCTCGGCAAACTTAATAGAAACAAACGAGTGCGTAGAGCCCGAATCAACTAACACATAAGCATTTCGGGAGCAAATTAGAAGTATACCTGACACCACTGCCTCAGCATTCTGAGTATCCCCTGGCACTAGTGCAAACACTCTGCCCTGCCTCATCTGTCCTTTCCCAGCATTATTCTTTTGAACCGTACCTGAGGTATTCTCACCTTTCTTGCTGGTTTCAGCCTTTGTCTTAGGACAATCTCTCACAAAATGACCCACTTCTCCACATTCATAGCAAGCACCAGATGTCCGACGACAAACTCCAAAATGTTGCTTCCCACAATCTGAACATGTCGGCTTAGTATTACCTTCCTGCTTCGGATAACCAGCACTGCCCTTGTTCATCTTCTTATTGGTGTTCAACTGGGTTCGGCGAGTGTCATAGTTCTGCCTCTTTCGCTGATTCTCTCCCGAGTTCTGATACCTGTTCAAGTTAGTTTCGGCCAAAACGGCTTTGTTCAGCACTTCGGCATAGGTCGGCATATCGAGCAGGCTAACCCGGTCTTGAATCGGTCCGCGAAGCCCACTTTCAAACTTCCTAGCCTTCATGTATTCATCGTTGATCATGTGAGGTACAAACCTTACCAATTCAGTAAAAGCGCGATCATATTCTGCTACTGTTCGGCTGCCCTGTGTCAAGGTCTGAAATTCGGTAGCCTTGCGATTCCGAACGCTGAGGGGAAAATGCTTCTTGTAAAATAGTTCCAAAAACCTTGCCCAGGTTAAACCAGGGTTAGTTTCTCTGGTCATCATCCACCATCTCCGAGCATCGTCGTCCAGGGTGAATGCAGCTAAAGTCACCTTCTGAACATCGGTGCTGGGGAAAATCTCAAACAGTTTCTCCATTTCCAAAACCCATGCCTCGGCCTTCATTGGCTCAATACCTCCAGAAAACCTTGGTGGTCTCATCTTCTTGAACTCCCTGATCAAAGCTATTGTGCCATCTCCATATAAGGCTGGCTGTGGAGCGACTTGTGGCACTGGGGGAGGTGGAGGAGGGACTACATTTCGGCCATTCGTCTGCTCGGCCTGGGTCGATGTAGTACTAGCGTACTGCTGTCTTATTTGCCTTAACTCACGGGTCAATCCTTCCATTAATCTTTCCATTCTGTCCAATCTGTCTTCAGACTGATCTCGGGCAAGTGGAGGTCTACCTCTCCTCATGATACTATGAGTATACAAAGTGTGACTTTAAAGCAAGTAAACAAATAACTCCGCAGGCAAGTAACAAATAAGCAAGTCAAGGCAATGCACACCTTGTTCAAATAGCAAGCAATATGATGCAACCCTAGCATCTTTCTAAATGGAATCCTATGCTCTTTAGGACTCGAGTGTGTGAATCAACGTACTATGAGGAACTTGTGCTCTGATACCACTCTGTCACGACCCCAACCTGCCCCTAGTAGGCTGGGTGCCGAGATGGCCAGTAATCCGTAATTACCAAAGGCCGGCTTACAAAATTTCACACACATCAGAGTAATCGTAGGGGCTCACATATGCGGAAGCGAAATAACTAAATACAAATGGTCCTTGAGAGCTGTGCATAGATCAAATGTAAATGCATACATAATCAGAACTGCACCTCGGCAGATAACAAAACAAATACAAGTTACATCCTGATCAAAAGGCTTCTCTCTCTAAACAAGACAAAGATTTGAGACCAAATCATAATCAAAAGATACACAATGATGCATTATAGGCCTGTCGGCGGTCATAGCCTCCAGCTCGGACACGTGGCATCACCGGATTGGTGCAGTTAGAAAGGTGACTGCTAGACAAGACAAGTCTCTGACAAAGCGTACACAACACGCTTGGCGGCTAAGCACGCAGGCTAGAAATGACCTCGGCCAAAGACAAGACTTCGGCAACAGGTCAACAAAGACAAAGGCTAGGGAGGACGACACTTGACTAAGCTGTGCCACACCTTGGCCTGGGTGTACCACATCTCGGCCTAGGCCATACCTGCCCAAGAACAAAGATTACAAGCACAAAACATCTCGGCCTCGGCGATACGCACTTCGGCCCAAAGGTAACATCTCGGCAAACATGCCGGGGTGAAGATGGAGGTCGGCTAAGGTTCCAAAACTGCTCAAAACGCGAAGGCTCAAAGGCAAACTATGCTGAGCTGACCTCGGCTACGCTCCAAACAAAACACGAATTCCAGCAACTTAAAATAAAACAAAGCAAAACAAGGCAAGTATCAAGATTACAAACTTGACAATTCAAGGTCATACACAATACATGCAAGCAAGACTGATTCAAAGTGAGGGTTGTTACATTCTACCTCCATTATCACCCCCTGCTGAGCTTGAGGAGCCTGTGGTCACCGAGGCCAGTGAGGCAGCGACGGGCATTGCAGCTTATCATGAGGCGAAGTTCGTTGTAAAGCTCAAGTTAGAGCCATTACCACTGAGGGTGTGGCCCCTTGAACCCATGACTTATCATCCTCGCACACATATATTTCCACCTGGAGGCATCAGGTGCTTTAGCGATTTCATTGATGGCATACCGGAGGATCTTCTGTTGAAGGAGCCAAACTTCCCTCTCTCCGTTGGCACTACCGAGGTACGAACTCTATTTTCATGCATTCCTACTTTTCCCTTAATTGTTGCACTGCCCTTTGTTTGAGTGCTCTTTTATCACTATCTTTCATCTGCTTCACTTTTTCTCTGCCATAGGGAGACTCCCATGCTTACAGGGTGTATGGGGCGACGATAGTGAGAGACTGGCATGATAAGCTCCTCCCCGAGGTCCGCGACCTTGTCGACGAGGCCGGTTTCATCCTATTCTGCTCTGGACTTTCACGGCACATAGCGAGTCGAGCTCTTCTCGGAGCACTGGTGGAGAGGTGGTGGGACATCACTAACTCTTTCCACCTTTCTTCCGCTAGGGAGGTGACGATGACTCCTTACGACTTCACCATGCTCACAGGCTTAGGAGTAGGGGGTGATCCGGTCCCCTTTGACATGAACATGGGCAAGTGGGTGGCAGCTTGGATCCACCTGCTCAGAGCGTGCCCACCTCTATACAGGCTGGCGATGGTGAGGTACAACTGGTCTATCAAGTAGTTTCTCGGGAGCGAGCCTAAGACACCAGAGGAAATGGGCTTCTTGATGGTGGGCTTCTTGATGTTTCTCCTCAGTACCACCTTGTTTTCGAACAAGTGGAACACCGTGGGTTTATATTTACTGAGTGCCCTGGTGACCCCACCACAGGTTCGATCCCACGACGGGGGTGGAGCTGGCCTCACCACCCTCTATGGCTACATGAGCTTCACTTCCCGCATGAGGGGAGAGCGGGTCGGAGGCTACTGCAAAGCTTGGGAGGTATGCACCACACCTTTCTGCTTTTGCACTTTCTGTTCAACACCTGCTCATAACTTGCGATTTCTGCTTTGCACTTTCTATTTTATATTTGTTCATGCATTGTGCTTTCTGCTTTGCACTTTATGTATCTGTTCATGCATTGTGCTTTCTGCTTTGTAATTTCTACTTTATATTTGTTTATGCATTGTTTATAACACTGCTGCCTTTTCCTTGCATTTATAGGTTTATGCCTATTTCCCAGCCCTGGCTCCAGAGCCTGTAGATAAGATCGCCCCTATAGTGCCGTACTTACGACAGTACAACGGCCGGTGCTGGCACTGGAGCCGTGATGATACGACCTTCACCTTCTTTCGTCGATACTTCGACACGGTAGCTGCCGACGAGGTAACCTGAAACTCACAGTCATTTTTGCTTTACTACTATTCTGATTCATGCTTCGATAACTAACAGCAACTAACAATTTGTAAATCCTCTATTTTGCAGATTATGTGGCAGCTTTGGGCAACGATGCCAGCTGGTGTGAAGGACTAGTACGCCAGGGCCTTGGCCACATCTCGACTTCGGATTTTGCTGAAGGACCCAGTCTGCTGGGCTTGGTTTTTGAGTAAGCGGTTTATACGCCAGATTGTAGGCTCGCCCGATCCGGTTATTCCCATGCCACCCCAGCGTCCATGAGAACAGTAGACAGCCTCCTAGTTGAAGCGATTATCCAGTTCATTGTGGGCCTAGATACTGACTTCTTTAGAGTAGAGGGCAGCTACACGACGTTTATCCAGACTCATCTCATGCCTCCCTTGACGGGCATTCGCGCAGGCAAGGCAGCAGGTGCTCTCGTGGAGGGTGAGTCGACTTAGGCGACCAGGGCCGATACTGGAGGGGTCCCTCCCATTGGGCAGATTATCGGTTGGCTGGAGATTCCCACTGTGCTCACGTGTTGGCAGCTAACTGGGACAACCTACCAGATTCCGATCGAGCTGAGAGAGGCAGGGCACGAGTATGTCAGAGCTCGAGGTGCACCTTAGGTATAGACCACACTTCACAATTTCCACCCCACATTTTCTATTTCAGATATTGATTATTCTAGATATTGATCATTCAAATGCACTTGCAGGTACCTACGGAGTATACAAAGAGCCTCCTTGAGCTAGTTGCTACGCTGATTGGCATGGTGCAGATGAGAGAGTTGCTGCTTGGTCTCCACGGTATTCAGGTAGCATGCATTTCTCTACTAACTCTGTTGTGCACCACACTTTCATATTCCCACTGATACATTGGCACTTCCATTGTACTCTTCCCCAAACTGCACTAATACACTGTATTGGCACACAGTACTCATACTGTATCTGGTTTCTGCACGACGCTCATTCTGCATACTATGCATGTATTTGATACACACACTGTAGCTGATATGTTCACAACTATTTTTCCAGATTCCATCTATACCCAGGGCACTAGTGGAAACAGCAGCACCAATACCGGTAGCACCTCCTCTAACAGTAGAGAGAGAGAGAGAGAGAGAGAGAGAGAGAAGCCCTAGCACGTGTCCGAGATGTGCGCCGCAGTCGAGGCAAGGATAGGAGGACCTGAGGCTGAAGCAGTCCATCGAAGCCCGTTTTGAGTGATAATGATGCCGAGACCAGTGACTCAAAGGAGGTTGTGAGTCGACATTATGAGTCGTCTGAGAGCGAGGTTGATGATGATGGCTCGGGGTTCGGGAGCGAAGATGACGCCAAGGCTGGCTCTGAGGTAGGAAGTGGAGATGATGAGATTGGCTCTGGCTCAGAGTCTAATTCTGACAGCGGTGCTGATGGAGACAGTGCCCTTGAGTCCCCTTCGAGGAAGAGGACGAAGAGGGCCTCTCGAGCTTGAGATGACTGGCTTCTATTTTCGTACCTTTTTCTTAGTTTCTTTTTTGTTTGGTAGCTTAGCATATGTGTAGCTTCAGATAGGTTTTACTTTTACTTTTGAAACTTGTACTCTCTTTTGTAAAAACCATGATCAAAATAAAATCTTGCAATTTTTATGAAAAGTGCTATTATTTTTGCATCATGAGCACCATATTTGTATGCAATGGAAATGGAATTGAAGTTGAAAATGAAAACTTGTATTGGCACGATGTTCTTAACTGGGTAATGAGATAACCAACGACCAAAATACAAAATACAACTCGATAAGCAAAGCAAAAACAACTCAAACACAAATATACACACTTGCTAAGACCAAAAGACTCAAAACACAAAGATCAAGACAAAACCAGGCTACCAAAAATGCCCAGCCCACAAGTGGACGGTCAGCCACCACTTGTGGACAACAGGCCAGAAAAAGTGGACGGTTGGCCACAATTAGTGGCCTACTGGCCACTAATATGAAGAACCACAAGAAAACTGATAGCCGACCTCCACTCACAGCCCTATCTTCTACAAAAGGTCCTCATTCGTGATTTCTTCTCTAGAACCTCATTTTAGCTGTTGTTTCTTCCACAAATGGAGATATTCCTTGTTGAGAAGCTCATGGATTAGATAGCCACTTTAGATGGTACGGAAAAGGTAAATTTTTGTGGTTTCGGCATAAACACACTTCTTCCATTAAGCCATACACCACTTTGCTCTCTGTTCCTCCATACCGCGGCCCGATGCTGGAACCCAATTACGCATGTATTTCACTTCGGAACACAGGAAATGTGCCCGACTCTTGAAGAATTTTGGGCATTGATGGAAACCCAGCACGATAAGGAAATCATACCTCAGCCCTGTTTTGGCCATGCCCAAGCTTTGGGACGAATGTGTGGGCGCACTTTGTACAAAGCTCGATCTATGGCCCACAACAGAGAGGTAGACATACCCAGCTTGATTCACCAGTTTTCTGACATCGGTGATAGAGGAGACCTTCTCTGGCGAGGTTTTCGGCAACATGCCCTTTGTTTATATATACTTGCGCATTTCTTTCTTGCCCTTAGTTACGGCGAAACCAGCATTCAGTTGATCGAAGTGGCCCAATGTCTGAAAGAAAGTAAGAGTTGTATTGGTTTGGCGTTGGCCGAGACCTTTATGGGCTTAAATGCTTTTCATCGACAAGAGACCACCAAGTTTGCGGGGAGTCCACTACTTCTTCAGGTATTGTTTCCCACCCTTTCTTATATGTGTTTCTCATGTCACTCGGCACTCATGCTCTATTTTTCTCTCAAAGCCCTTTCCTTACTTTTCTCTCAACGCACATCTCTCTATTCTTTAATCTCTCTTATTTTTTATCCCTTTCCAAGCATGGCTCATGGATAAACTGAAGGTGGTGGACTCTTGCCCCGAGTATTTAGCTCGAGCTTATTTCTGCTACCAACGACTAGTAGATTTTCCCAATGAGGGACGGTGGTGCAACTAGATGTGTAGTAGGTCTGTA